>CAUYMX010023629.1:0-55247 GCA_963573855.1 Lepilemur septentrionalis
TCCCGAGTAGCTGGGACTACAGGCATGTGTCACCATGCCCGGCTAAGTTTTTCTATATATATTTAGTTGGCCAATTAATTTCTTTCTATTATTAGTAGAGACGGGGTCTCACTCTTGCTCAGGCTGGTTTTGAACTCCTGATGTTGAGTGATCCGCCTGCCTCGGCCTCCCAGAGTGCTAGGATTACAGGCGTGAGCCACCGCGCCCGGCCTGTTACAACATTCTTTTGGGTATACAGATCAGTTATGTTTTCAGTATCATGTGCTTTTTAAAAAAAAACCATTTCTGGCCTTTCATTCTTACACTTTTCCTTCTATGTCCTATGCTCTAGATTCCATGTCTAGTATCTGTTTATTAGTTAAGATTGCTTTCAGCTCTGGAGACCAGAAAGTCTGACATACAGTATGAACAAGCAAGGGAAGGAGATGAGGCTGAAGAGGAAGGCAAGGCCAGGTTGTCTAAGCTTTTATTCTATTATGATGAAAAGCCAGGGCAGGGTCTACATGGAAATGGGAGGCATATATCATGTTTTTCACAATTTCAAGAGATTCCTCTGGATGCTGAGTGGAGAGTGGACTGTTGGAGGGCAAGAGAGGTGGCAGGGAGACGGCCTTCGGCAGCAGGCCAGCAGGTGAGGAAGGTGGCTGAAACTGGCTGTACAAATGCAGACAGAGAAGAGGCTGCAATCAGGATGCGTGTTGCAGGCACAGCCAACAGGACTTGCTGTGAGATCCCATGGGGAGTGAGAAGGGAGCAAAAGTCAGGGATGATTCCTCGTGCTGGAGTCACTTGGGTGCTCCCCTGGAGAAGAGGCCCCAGGCCTGGGAGTTATCAGCAGACTGTTGAGACTTAAAGCTGTGGGACTGTGTGGAGTCACTCTGAAAAGAGAGGTACATAGGGGAGAGAAGGGAGCAGAGGGTTACTCGAGATGTGGTGGAGGAGGAGGAAGAGGATAGAAAAAGGTAGGAGGGAACCCAGGAGGGGTATCTCGAAAATCCAGAGGAAAGAGTTTCAAGGAGAAGGAAGTGTTCAACTGTATTATTTATGTCAAATGCAGCCAAAAGATTGAGTTAAAAACAAACACTCAACATTGAATTTGGCACAATGGAGATCACGGGTGACCTGGACAAACGCCATGTCAGTGAAGTGGTATGGGGAAAAGCTAGAAGGGAATGGGCTCTTGGGAGAACACAAAGGAGAGCAGCTTGAATGGAGCAGAGAAACAGAATGGTAAATGGGGAGGAATCTGGGGTCACAGGAGGTCTGCTTGTTTAATGCACAACATTAAGGTGTGCCTGTCTGCTAATGTTGGCAAGGGACCATTCCACACACAACTCCAGAACTCTAGGGTTGCAGCCTAAAAGGACTCCTCAGCCCCAAATGTACTTGAAGTTGTAGATTCAATCTTTAAAATAAACGTGATTCTTGCCATTTATTTAATAATACAAGCATTCCCCAATTAGTAGTTTCCTGGAAGAACACATCTTAGTTTTTTTTTTTTTTTTTGAGACAGAGTCTCACTCTGTTGCAAGGGCTAGAGTGAGCGCCATGGCGTCAGCCTAGCTCACAGCAACCTCAGACTCCTGGGCTCAAGGGATCCTTCTGCCTCAGCCTCCCGAGTAGCTGGGACCACAGGCATGCGCCACCATGCCCAGCTAATTTTTTCTATATATTTTTAGTTGGCCAATTAATTTCTTTCTATTATTAGTAGAGACGGGGTCTCACTCTTGCTCAGGCTGGTTTCCAACTCCTGACCTTGAGTGATCCACCCGCCTCGGCCTCCCAGAGTGCTAGGATTACAGGCGTGAGACACTGCGCCCGGCCTTAGTTTTTAATACCCAAACTGCACAGCAGCTGTTTATCTCGCAATACATTTCTGAGCTGATATTATATAGGTAAAATTTGTTTTGAGTCTTCATAAAATGCAATATTTTAAACTAAATGGTTTGCTGGAAAAGCTTCATGTTGCTTCCAAACACAATTGGTAGACCATCAAAACCATGCTTAGTCAAGCTTTGGAGTATCAACAAAGGAGATGTACATACGTAATGTTGCTGGTCTTAGGCCACTGCTAGTGCCCACAAAGTAATGGTATATTAACAACCATATTAAATTTGAGGTGACCAAGAAGCAATGTTTTAAGCATTTTACATCTTAACATGTTACTTGCAACATATATCTAGGAGCCATGTTGTGATTTAGGTTATTGGTAGGGTTTTTGACTGACTTCCTATGCCTTATAATTTTGCCATTTAAAATAATGGGAAATAGGTTCTCATTAGTTTTTTTTCTTGGAAAAAGTCTGACATTTCAGTCATAGATTACTTATAGTTATTAATGACAGATGGTTTTCCAGTTTTGTGTTAGTTTTACAATTTTAACTACTTACCTTGCAAATTACCTAACTCCATTTCTTCCAAGTCTTGCAGTAAAACTGATGCTCCATGAAGATGTATCACCAAAATTCTGCTGTTTTGCACCTCCCTGTGCAGAATTGGGGCTGTGCATTCTCCAGTTTGAGAAGCATGTTGTAATGTAGTTAATCAGAAACACCAAATGGAGAAATGACTAAAGAGAATTATCACTGTAGCCCCCAAAAGCAACAAATTATTAAAAGCAGTTCTGGGCCAGGCACAATGGCTCACATCTATAATTCCAGCACTTTGGGAGGCCAAAGCAGGAGGATTGCTTGAGGTCAGGAACTCAAGACCACCCTGGGCAACACAGTGAGACCCCCGTCTACAAAAAAATTTAAAAATTAGCCAAGTGTGTTGGCATGAGCCTAGAGTCCCAGCTAATCAGGAGGCTGAGGCAGGAGGATCGCTAGAGCTCAGGAATTTGACTGAAGCTTCTGTTAGCTATGTTCAAGCCACTGCACTCAGCCTGGCACAAAGAGTGAGACCCTGTCTCTAAAAAATAAATTAATTAATTTTTAAAAATTTAAAAGTATTAATAGTTCTGAAGGAGTATTTAAAAAGAGATATTAAAAGTGGTTTCATCTGATTTATCATGAGAGGGTTTAAGAAAAAAAGGAAAAAAAGGAGTTTCAAAGGAGTCCTATTATATGGCAGAAATGCAGAAATTGTGTACTTCCTTCCCTCATAGACTTCACATTTTTGGGAAGGACCAACGTGAACTTTGGTTCTGTTAGCTCAAGTTAAATAACTAAGGCCACGGGGTCCCCAAGAAGATAACCAAGTCCTGTGAACTAGGCTACGTTGAGGAGTCAGAAAAGCAGCTTAGGAGTTTACTTAACTGTGCAGCTGCATTTCCTGACTGCACAGTGCAGGAATTGGGCTTTTCCACTGAGGTGTTTTCTGCTTTTTGTAAGAGTGGCAGAAATCAGACCGTCGGCGCGGCCTGAGGCATGGGCCCGCCGGCCAGACCGGAGGTCCGAGGGGCGCTCTGTGGAGAGCTGCAAGTCGGGGGTCCCACGGAGGATTTACGGCAGCTCCAAGGGTTGGAGGGGATGGAGGAAAAGTGGCTTTGAAAAGGCCAGTGCCAGGTTCCCAGGAACTAGGTATCTCCATTTAAGTCAGTGATTTTACGTTTGCAGACACCCCTCAGACAACTTCTGCATAGTTTCCCAGGAAGTATAAAGAAATCCTCCGGAAACCGAGCACTACTATCTGGACCCCACTCGAAGGCCCACGAGGCTAAGTTCGCGGTAGGCCACACTGCGCATGCCCGCGGGAGGGAGGAGGCGGGGCAATAAGGGGCGGGGCGCGGCGGAGGAAAGGGGCAGGGTGCGCGCTGCTCACAGAGGCCCGGGTGCCAGGAATCAGGAAAGTATGGCCACGCTTCGCCGGCTTCGAGAGACGCCGCGGCACTTACTGGTTTGCGAGAAATCCAACTTTGGACACGACAAGTCGCGCCACCGGCATCTCGTGGAGACGCACTATCATAATTACAGGGTGAGTCCGACCGTACGGGTCCTTTTGGGCCGCGCTCGGTTAAGAGTGGCGGAACCGCCTGCGGCACGCAGAGGGATGGGGCCCTCGCCGGGCATGCTGGGAGCTGTTGTCTGGTAGCCGCCCAGAGCTGGGGCTTGTGGGGGCTTCAGGACTACAATTCCCAGAATGCCCCGGGCGCGGGGCGGTGCGCACCCCTGAAGGGAGCGGCTTCCCAAAACGCCCTGGGCTGCTTATTCCTGTGTAGTCCCCACCCCACGGGGAGTGCCTGGGAGGGATGTGAGGGGCAGGGCCTGGACCCGAGAGTTAAGAGGGTGTGACCGCTGCGACGTGCATCCTCGGGCTGTGGGAGCTTGATTGCCTCTCCCACCTGCACACCTGTGGATCTTCCCAGAGCACCGGGCCTAGTTATGGCGCCGGAAGCTGCCTGCCTTTCTAAACTGATTATGGGAATTGCTTTTACATCTAAGAAACTTCATAAAAACAAACTTAAGCCCAGACACCGTGCCTCACAGCTGTAATCTTAGCACTTTGGGAGGCCGAGGCGGGACGATTGTTTGAGTTGGAGTTGGAGACCAGCCTTAGCAGGAGGGAGACCTCCCTCTCTACCAAAAACAGAAAAATTAACGTGTCGTGGCACGCGCCTGTGGTCCCAGCTACTCTGGAGGCTGAGACAGGATGATCGCTTGATCCCAGGAGTTTGAGGTTGTCGTGAGCTATGATGACGTGACCACACTCTAGCCCAGGCAGCCCAGGCGACACAGCAAGACCCTGTCTCAAAAAACAAAACAAACTTAAGATGAGAAGTTAAGCATTTTACACTTTAAATTGATTGGCCTAATAACTCAGGCCTAACTGGGCAGTGTCTCAGAGCCTTAAGTGGTTACCTTATCCATCAGGAATGGACTGGTATTCCAGCTTTGGGAGAGCGTCTTTCACGACATGCAGCACTTGGGTGGCATTTGAAGCCTGTCTGGTTTTGATATCTTTGTTTTGGATGGAAAGCTAATCACAGACAGCAGAGATGAATACCTTAACTTGCCTGGTCTTTTTTTTTTTTTTTTTTTTTTTTTTTGAGACAGAGTCTCACTCTGTTGCCTGGGCTAGAGTGAGTGAGTGCCGTGGTGCCAGCCTAGCTCACAGCAACCTCACACTCCTGGGCTCAAGCAATCCTTCTGCCTCAGCCTCCCAAGTAGCTGAGACTACAGACATTTGCCACCATGCCCGGCTAATTTTTTCTATATATTTTTAGTTGGCCAATTAATTTCTTTGTATTTATAGTAGAGACGAGGTCTTGCTCTTGCTCAGGCTGGTTTTGAACTCCTGGCCTTGAGCGATCCTCCTGCCTTGGCCTCCCAGAGTGCTAGGATTACAGGCGTGAGCCACCGCACCCAGCTTGCCTGGTCTTTTCTGTCTCGAAAATGGAAATATCCAGGAGCACCTTTGCTTACATATAGATGGCTAACAATCATATCCATAAATTCCTTTTGCCTTCATTCCGGGGTAGTACCAGGGTAAACAAATCAAGGGATATCCAGTTATACTTTATTTCCTTGAAAATGGAGGAAGAAGGACATAAAATAGACATTATTGCTCATTTGCAAAAGATAAAATGCAGGCAAGACTTTTCCTTTACAGTTTTTCTGCTCAGTCTCTTTCCTGTACTGTATGTTCAAGTGCAGGGATGAAAAACTTGAATTGTCAAATTTCTCTTTGCCTGAGATTGGTAAATTAACCTAAGAGTTTTGTTGCCTGTGTTTATATGTTCCAGTAAGACCTGTGGAGAAACAGCTATTTTCATGATCTTACTTCATTCTTAAAAACCTGGGTGTTAATCTTCATGAAAGTAAGACCTTGTTTGTGTTACATGTTCCGATAGGTTTCATTTCTCATTCCTGAATGTGGGATCCTATCAAAAGAACTGAAAAACCTGGTCATGGAAATTGGACCCTATTACTTTGTGAAGAATTTACCTCTTCTTGAATTAATTTCACAGGAATTCATCAACACCTTTGTAAAGAAAGGTAAGAAAAACTGTAACATCTGTGAACAAAGGCAAGGTGACGAAAGATAGGGAGACCACATCACAATACTAAGGTTCTTCTCTTGTTTTAAGCAGGACCTGTGGGGATGTCTGTATGGTCAAGTGCACACATGCATCCCTCCGCTTGTCCCTCAGTGTTCGCATCCTACTCTTTAGGTGGTGGTTTCTGATCACACTTGTCCACAATGCTGGATGGGGATGTTGTATTAATAACATGAGGGTATCCATCATCTTAAAACAAAGATTAGTGGAGAAGAAAGTCTTGTGATCTGTGTTCAGATGCACTGCTGTTGGGTGTGTGGCTGCAAAGACACTGTGCTCTCAGCAGTCCCCACGGCGGCTGGCTCAGAAGGTTGCATCTGCAGCTGCTGTTCACAGAGCCAGATGTTCATTGAGGTTCGATGTCTTCTCCTAAGATTTTTTGGTGCTCATCCTCCTCTGCTCACCCTTTCCCAGCCACATCTGCTGTGTTGACTGGTTGGTTCTACTTGTTTTCTGGAAGCCATTTGTTTGAAACTGTATTTCAGAGTGGCTTTAGCAATTCCACCCTCACGGTGTAAGTCTGTGCAGTGGCCTCACACTTAGATTGTGGTAGTTCATCGTCTCCAGTGGAGCTGTGAAGAATTCTGGTCATTTGTAGCACCTCTCATTCTGAAGCCTGATGCTACTCAGTTAATAACATGAACACTTGCTATAGCAGGCATTTTAAAATATTTTACTAAATTTAACCCTGGCAGCAACTCTATGAAGCAGGCCTGTGATCTCCGTTTAACAGGTGAGGAAACTGAGGCTCAGAGAGGTAGAGAAGCTTTTGAATCTTAACCTGGAACTCTGCCTCTAAGGAGTATACACTTCCCTGGTATTCTACTTTGTGCCTCTCTGCCAGCATCCCCAAGGGTGTATGTTCCATTCGGAGCCCACTTTCTGCTTGATTAAATTTGTACAAATTGCCCTTTTGCCACGGGTCTCCTTGGCAGGGGAGGGAACTAGCTGGAGCTTGGCCTTCTGTGTGCTCCACCTTACCCTTGGGCAGGTGTTAGGTTTATTGAGTGAGCTGGAGCAGTGGGAGATTCTAACCATTAATTACATGGAAGATTTGTTATCATATGAAAATAATTCACTAACGTTTTGCAGGTATGATTTCTTCTTTATTTTAATTTCTCCTCTGGACTTTTTCTGTAGGTTCTTGCTGTGCACTAACATACAATACAAATATTGATGAAGATAATACTGTTGCCCTGCTACCAAATGGTAAACACTCATTTTTTCTTTCTTTAACTATAAAAGAAATCCATACTGTAAAAAAAGTCAAACCATACAGATCTATAGAGAGGAAAGCAAAGATCTCCCATTTTACTCCCTTCTCTCCAAACCTACTCTCCTTAGAAGAAACTGTTGTTAACAGTTTAATGTTTATTCTTCCACATGTTTCCTATGAATTTATAAATTCAAAAATTATTCTTTTTTGCATAAATTACAGTATACTACACTGTTTATCAATGTGCCTTTATTCCCA
The DNA here is from genome assembly GCA_963573855.1 of Lepilemur septentrionalis. Taxonomy (NCBI): domain Eukaryota; kingdom Metazoa; phylum Chordata; class Mammalia; order Primates; family Lepilemuridae; genus Lepilemur; species Lepilemur septentrionalis. Next base: position 7,472 of record CAUYMX010023629.1, read on the forward strand.
AACTTCGTATCATAGACATCTTTCTGTATTAGTTCATGTAGTTCTAAATTAATGTTTTTAATGTCTTGAAGATAGTCAAAAGAATGGCTATAGCATGATTTATTTTGTCTTTAATAGAAATTTAGATTATTTCTGGTTTCACTGTTATAAATAATATTCTTGTATATATAATATATAAAGAATATCCGTATTAACATAATGAAATTATATATGTATAAATGATATTCTTGTATTATAAATAAGATCCTTGTATGCAGTTTATTACACTGATATCTAACTGCTCAATTTGGCTTGCTTTCTTTAGTCAGAGAACATAAGTCATATTTTTAGGATCTCTTTGATGGGAATTATTTGATTTATAGGGAAATTAATTTTATCACTGGATAAAGACACTTATGAAGAAAGTGGACTTCAAGGTCATCCATCTCAGTATTCTGGCAGAAAAACTATGAAATTTAGTAAGTACTATGTGTGTTCCACCAGTTTCCAACAAGTCTGTAATCCTCCTGTAGCAATTTCAATGTAAATGGCATGAATTGCCTCTGAGCTCTTTGTTCAGAAAAATACGGCTTTTTTAATTTGTAAAACTTCTGACTCAAGGAGCTTCATAGAGGATAAGATGATGCCGGTAAATCTATTTCTCTTCTTCAGTAGATTACATTTTATAAAGATCATGGAATTGGACTAGGTCCATTAGATATATAATATGTTTTGGGTCAAAAATTCAAAGTAATAAACCCAAGATAGGGGTCTATAATTTGTTCTTAATATAGAATTTCCTTTGATTTCCTCATGTCTTTATGGTTACTGGTTGAAACTCACCCATGAGTGAAGAGATGTTGTGCTGACAGTGTCTGGCTTGAACATCAATCGTGAAAGCTGCCAAATCCATAAGTAGATTAAAGTTGACCTTCCAAGGTCCTCTGCCTTTGGCCTTTGACCTAGGAAATATATTAATTTAAAATGTCTCTTGTTATTAGCTCTCAATGCTAGAAATGCCCACTAAAGGAATATTTTTGATTTGGAAACCAAAGGGAGTGCAGGAAGAATAAAATAATTTTACTATCCATAAAATTTCTGGAAAATCTCAATTTTTAAAAAATAACATTTTCTCCACAGTGCAAGCTGTATATATATAAATTAAATATATATTCCTTTATTCATTTTTAAAGTTGTTTCCATTGATTTGATGGATTTATCCTTTAACTTGGATTCTAAGAAGTATGAGAGAATATCTTGGTCCTTCAAAGAAAAGAAGCCATTGAAATTTGATTTTCTTTTGGCTTGGCATCATACAGGTATGAAGAATAAATTATGTAATGATACAGTGATTTTGAAACCTAATTGTTAATTTAACAGGAGTAATGGAGGATCAAATGGTGATTTATCCCGATGGTCATGGGATATTGTATATGTTTGTGTATAATTATTATTAAGGAGCTGCTTTGACGTCTCTGAAAATCGTAGTTCAGGATTATCTCGGCATGCAGGCCATCCACCTCAATCTCCGTGGATTGTATGTAGATCCAGAGATTTTGAGAGTGGCTTCAGACCAGCTCACTTTTATCTGTTTCTCCCCTTCTGTCCAGCGTACCTCAAACAGCCTTGGCTATAATATTTTAAAATAGCACCAGTTATACTTACATATATAGTCTGCTTATTCACTATCACAGGATAATAATTAAGGCATACCATTAAATGTCAAGTTAAATTTGTTGTAACTTTTAATTCATTAGAACACTAAATTTAGTTTAAAGTTTGATGTTCATCAAACATGGTAATCTGCCTACAACTGCCATGTGTGTTGCTCCTTTTAGAAGTATATCTTTGGCCCATCAGGAGATTGTAAGAATCAAATCATCAGGAATTATGATAGTATAGTACTCTTCTCTGGAGGGTAGAGAAGCACAGTGGTCCATTTTAGAAATATGCCCATTTGTTTGCTCCTTGTGGAAAGTTTCTGGTCACTGGGTGCTCCAGGTTGCTTCCATGAGTCTTAGGTCTGGACTTTAGCACCTCTCCATCTATATATGGTAGATAGAAAAGAAGACAGAAAGACCTATTGAAGTTTCAGTTACATGAAGTCTTCTATGAGGACCATCCACTGGGTTCTGGATAGCTCTCTGTTCCTAAGGTTTCTAATTACTTTAAGGGTTTGTCAGGAACTTTGAAAGGTCTGAGATATTCACCTACTTGCAGGCTAACAAGGTGGCCTACCACAATGTCATGGATGCTCACAGAAGACATGTGACTTCTGGGTCAGAGACAAAGGACTTAATTCCTCACAATAGCAATAGTCATAGTATATTAGGGTTATCCTGAGAGATAGGACCAATAGGAGAGATGAATGGAGGGATGGATGGGAGGGAATTTATTGGGGGATTGGATCATGCAATTATGGAGGCTGAGAAGTCCCACGATAGGCTGTCTGCAAGCTTGAGACCCAAGGATGCCAGTAGCGTGGCTCAGTCCAAGTCTGAAGGGCTGAGAAACGGGAGAGAAGGTGGTGTAACTCTCAGTCCCAGTCCAAAGGCCTGAGAATCCCGGGGACCACTGGTGCATATCCTGGAGTGCAAAGGCAAGAACTTGGAGTTCTGATGTCCAAGGGCAGGAGAAGAAGGGTGTCCCAGCTCTAGGAGAGAGTGAGTTTGCCTTTCCTCTGCCTTTTTGTTCTGTCTGGGCCCCCAGCCAAATGAATGGTGCCCGACTACATTGAGGAGAGATCTTCCCCACGCAGTCTACAGACTCATGCCAATTTCTTCCAGAAACACCCTCACAGACACACCCAGAAATATTACTTTACCAGCCATTATTAAGGGATACAGGCATACTATGTATCCCTTAATCTAGCCAAGTTGACACTTAACCATCACACATAGTATCAGCATTTGTACCAGTTCACCAAGTCTCATTTCCCATGGAGTGACATAAAGTGATGATGAAAATTGGGGCCAGGTGATGCTGGCACATGCAGTGGGTTACTTACAGGAAAGGAACCTGAGCTTAAGGAACTAGAATCTTTCAAAATGGGTGATAAGCCTGCTGATCTCTGCCCCAGAGAGAGGGAGGGAGATGTTATTTCCATCATACTGAACAGTAGGCAGGCTGTCCCTTTGTTCTGGAGTAGGGCATTATTTTATCTTCCAAGGCTGTTGGCTATACAGACATCCCTGAAAAGATTCAGTGGGTTTTACTAGGTTGTCAAAGGCAAACTTGAATGAGATTCAGTCATATCATCGTTCAGTTCCTCTTCTGTTTCCTTTAATAGAGATTATGCAAATGTGCGCCTTTCTCTGTAGAGTTCTTTAATGTTATTCATACATCAGGAATGCTTTTGGTTTTATGTATTAAGTTGAAATTTTCTTAATAGAGCAAATGATGAAACTAGTATGGGTCCGATCTGAAAGTATTGTACTTTTCCAGGAAAAGTGTGAAAGAAGATGAGTTCTTACAGAACTTGGGCACAGGAGCTGAAAACAGCTTTAAATGGTTTCAATTTGAATACAGCTTTGTACTACTTCCACCTTACTTAATCCTGTTTGCTTCCAAATGGGAATAGGGTAGGTTCAGGGATACACTGAACTTGTTTATGATATTCAAATGGCTTTATATGGTGTGTTTTAAGGTATAGAAGAATCAGTGATGATGTCATACTTTTCCAATTACCAAATTCAAGAGCATCAGCCAAAAGTATCACTGAGCACGGTGAGAGATCTCCAGTGCCCGGTGCTGCAGAGTGGTGAGCTGAGGGGAACGCCGGAGGCGTCCTGCAGCGCGCTGGAGCTCTTCGACTGGCTTGGTGCTGTCTTCGCTAACTCCAACCTGTGGGTATCTCAACTCCCTGGAATCTTGTAGGGCTCTGGTTTGCTGCTTGGCTTTAATGCCAGTTTAATATTTGGAAGTGATCATGTGATGGATATAAATGTGTTTTTTTTCCTTTGTGGCAGAAATAATGAGCCTAATAATTTCATATCAACCTATTGCTGTCCTCAGCCAAGCACAGTGGTGGGCAAAGCTTATTTGTGCACAATCACTGGTTTCATACTTCCAGAGAAGATATGTCTCCTCCTGGAACAGCTCTGGTGAGAACCCTTCTTGTCGTTTACATCTTGCTTGTCAGTGCCACTGTGACATGTTGGGGCAGTGCTGCTATTCCACATTGCAGGGTCCCCTTTTTTCTCTTGCTTGGGTTCCAAGTGTACTAACATTACCTTCTTAAACGGCATATCTGTCCTCACTGATAGGAAAATTCTGTTGCCAAGTACTTGTCCTTATGAAAGGAAAAAGAGCAGAGCTTAAATGTGCTCCTTGAAAACAAGTTGCTCATTTTCCCTCTTCTGCTCCCCAGGGCCATTTTGTGCAATTGAAGCTATAATATCACTTAAAAACACAGCAGTACTGTCTGGAATAAATTAGGATCTGTTTTAAGTATTGAAGTTCTGCAAAATATTTCATTTTGAAATGGGTGGGGGGTAAGTTGACCATCTTTGAATCCAAATCTTATCTAAGATAAGCTCTAAAATTCTGTGAATCACTGGGCATTAATAATATGCCAAGAATTACATAGAATAGTATAGATTTTTTTCATTTTGGGAGGTATTATATACATAAAATATGTTATTTAACTTTGTGTCTAATGTAAAGAAACTCAAATCCTATATTGAAAAGACTGTAAATTGAGCATAATCCTGTTTAGTAAGCATGTCTTCTTAATCTTCCCTCCTAAAATGTCAGATTTAACTCTGGAAGTTTTCCTTTTTAAGCCCAACATTCTTTTTCACATTTATTAGTTTAGTACTTTGATTTCCCTCAGTAAGATGGCTGGATTTCAACAGTCTGGTGAATCATCCTGCAGCATTTTGGTTTGCTGAGACTCTGAGAATGGCACTCATAATAAGAGGGAAACTGTTCTTATACACTTTGTGGGTTTTTTTGCTTTGGATTCTTTTAATCTTAAATGACCTTCTAGAATAAGAATGGGAATAGCTGAAGTTTGTTTTGTACGTTGTATATTAGTTAACTTTTATAGAATTTCCAACATGTATGGCATCAAGAATTTAATCTGCATTTCCTAATTGTTATCAATTAAAGCTAAGATCTAAGCTTCATTAGAACATCAGAAATACCGCTTATTCTGAAGAAATTTTTTAAAAATGTAGACATTCCTAACTCTCCCTGTTTGTTAAGAATTATCTTGTTTTTCAGTCACTACTTTGATGAACCGAAGTTAGCTCCTTGGGTTACGTTGTCGGTTCAAGGCTTCGCAGACAGCCCTGTTTCATGGAGAGAAAATGAACATGGTTTTCGAAAAGGAGGGGAACATTTATACAACTTTGTGATTTTTAATAACCGGGACTATTGGCTTCAGATGGCTGTTGGGGCAAATGATGACTGTCCACCATAAAAAATACAAAATTTAAAATCATTTTTGTTTATGTTTATGTTCGTTTTCAGATTTCTTGATGGTAAAAGGCTGTGTGTCCACTCAGGCTTGTGTGATGATGATGTTTCTCAGATCAGCATCTGCTAGCATTCTGCTCTGGACTTGGGGTCTGTCTGCGACGGCAGCCAAGCCTGTTGTCCAGTGAATAGCTCGTAGTTGATTTCTCTCTGTCAGTATAGCACAGGGGTGTAGGTTACTACGTGGTAGAGTGGGTCTGAAGGGCCAGGACCAGGGGTGTTAAGAGCACTGGGTGAGATGCGTGCTGTTACTCATTACAACTTCTTCAGATAACAGAAAGAAATCTTTATATCATCTTTACCAGGGCCGGTCTCTGTTGTGCTATTCATGTATTACATCATTAAATTTAATCCCCCTTATTTAAGTACAAAACATACCTTATATTGTGTTTGGTGACTCTAACATCTTAAGTTTCACAGCTCAAGGTGGGGAACGAGGCAACAGAAGGGCAGACAAAGCTTAGGGCCTGCCTAAGGTCAGAGACTAATAGGAGACCTCATGATGTGGGACTCCGAAAGGATAGACTAGTGTAAGGGTGAACTGTGAATAAACCTGTTTGCTTCACCTATCCTTCCCAACCCCTGTATCCCTTGGAACTCAAGGAAGATTGCCTATCCTGAGGGAAAGCATCTCCCTTGAGAGAGAGAGTGAGTGAGTGTTTGTGTGTGTGTGTGTGCATATAAAATCACAGGCATCCCTTGAGGTGGTTTGTTTATGCAACCTAGGTAGTATTAAAAGTTCTCAGTCTGAAAACTTACAGTGACAATAAGTTTTCAGTGCCTTCCAGGTAACTGGCAGAAGCAAAACAGATTGTCTTTGGAAGAATTCAAGAGATAGTTTTAAGGAATATAAGTTCATAGTCAAAAATCACAAACACAAGGCCGGGCGCAGTGGCTCACGCCTCTGCTAGCACTCTGGGAGGCCGAGGCAGGCGGATTGCTCAAGGTCAGGAGTTCGAAACCAGCCTGAGCAAGAGCGAGACCCCGTCTCTACTATAAATAGAAAGAAATTCATTGGCCAACTAAAAATATATTAAAAAAATTAGCCGGGCATGGTGGCGCATGCCTGTAGTCCCAGCCACTTGGGAGGCTGAGGCAGAAGGATTGCTTGAGCTCAGGAGTTTGAGGTTGCTGTGAGCTAGGCTGATGCCACGACACTCACTCTAGCCCGGGCAACAGAGTGAGACTCTGTCTCAAAAAAAAAGAAAAAAAAAAATCACAAACACATAAAATAGGAAATAGGCAAGAGCCAGGAAAAACAATGGGCAGAAGCAGGCCTAGAAAGATTTAAGATGTTAGAGTTGCCAGGCACAATATGAAGTATGTTTTATGCTTAATTAAGGGGGATTAAATAGGATGAGTATAAAAATATCCAGGTAGAATGGGAAAAGTGCCAAATAGAAATCCAGGGATGAAAAATATCATAATTAATATTGGAAGTTCACTGGATTGGTTTAACAGCAGACTGGACACCACTGAAAACAGAATAATAGATATGAAGAAATAAAGATGTTTTCAAACTTGCAAAAGCCACGACTATCACCCACAGGCCTGCACTACAGGAAAAGTTTAAAGATGTCCTTCACGCAGAAGGAAAATGCCTACACAAAGGAATGGGCACTGGAAATAGTAACATGGGTAAATACATGATTTGTTTGTAAATTTCTTTAAAAGATAGTTTAAACAAAAGTTATAAAGTAGTGTGGGATTTATAAAATATGTAAAAGTAAAATGGATGACCATAATAGCTTAAAGACTAGGAGGGGAGAAGCATACTAGTGTAAGGTTCTTATACTGTATGCAAAGTGATATATTATCACTTGAAGGTAGACTGTGGTAAGTTAAAAATGTGTACCATAAACCCTAAAACAGCCACTAAAATGACAAACCAAAAAAATCATAGTCATCAAACTAACAAAACATAACAATAGAATTATAGAAACACTTGATTAATCCAGAAGACAGAAAAAGTGGTAAAAGGGAATAAAGAACAGATGGGATGAGTAGAAAACAAATAGCAAGGTAAGAGACTCAACCTAACCATATCAGTAATCACATTAAATGTAAATAGTCTAAACCTTCCACTTAAAAGGCAGAGATTGTCAGATTGGATTGAAAAAATAAGACCCAACTATATTCTGCCTGCAAGAATGTACTTTAAATATAAAGATACAAATAAGTTAAAAGGATGGAAAAAAGATGTACCATGCTAATACTAGCTAAATGAAAGTTGGAGTGAAGTGACTATATTAATACCAAAATAGATTTCAGAGCAAAGAATATAAACCAGGGATTAAAGAGGATTATTTCATACTGATAAACATGGTCAACTAATGAAGAAAATATAGCCTCAATGTTTTGGCATCTAATAACAAAGCTTCAAGACACATGGAGCAAAAACTAATAGAACTGCAAGGAGAAATAGGCAAATCCACAATGATCAGATTTAATACTCCTCTCTCAATAGTTGATAGAACAGGTAGACAGAAAACCAACAAGAATATAGTAGATAGTATCAACCAACCTGACCTAACTGATACTTACAGAACATTCCACCCTACAACAGCAGAATACAAACTGTTCTCAAGTACACATGGAACATTTATGGAGATAGACCACATGATAGCCCATTAAAAATGTCTCAAATTCAAAAATATTTGTCATACAAGTGTGTTCTTTGGCCACAGTGGAATTAGAAATCAATTACAGATCCTTGAAAATACCCCAAGTTTTAGGAAACTAAACTCAATTATTAATAATCCCCAAGTCAAAATAAGCCTAATAAGAAATTAGAAAGTAAAGTGAATAAAAATTAAAAAAAATGTATAATTTGTGAGTTTCCACTAAAGTAGTACTTAGAGGGAAACTTGTAGCATTATATATCTATATTAGGAAAAAAGAAAGGTCTCAAATCAGGGACCATAATTTCCTCTTTAAGAATTTAGGAAAAGAGGAGTCCACTTGCTTAAGGCTTCTTGGGTGTGTCTCTGGGTCATGGTCCTCAAATTTGGCTCAGAGTAAATTCCTTTAAAATTATTTTACAGAATTTGGCTTTTTTTTTCTGTTGACAAGATTGGTGCCCAAATGTGGGGTTCAGAGAAGACTCAGGACCACCTAAAGAGTAGCCCGAACTTGGTGCCTGATACCAGCATGGCCCTTTGGGGCCTTCCGCCTCCGAGCTTCTCCTTGGGTGGGACTGGTAAGTTCTCCTGAGCTCCGGACCTCCCATTTTTGGTTAATGGTCTTGGTTTACTCTGAGCTGGTTCTTTTCCTAGAAATTGTTGTTTGGGATCCTCACTTAGATTTGGAGGTGCATTCTAAAGAGTCTTCTCCATTGTCTTTTTATCCTAAAATTAATCTCAGTGGTTTTTCTGTGCATTTTTGAAAGAGGAAACTGAACTGTCTTGTTTGTAGATAAATAAGAGACTGAGTTCCTCAGCTCCAAAGAGAAGGGGCATCTTACTCCTCCCAGCCTTGGCAGCCCTGGTTGACCGGGATCCTGAGTGGGAGTTGCCTGGGGCGAGTCCCCGAGGCACAAGTGGGCCCATAGGGAACCCCCCAACAAATTAATTAAAAGAAGGCTCATCCAGGAAACACATATAAGAGCTGATCGATCACTCAGCGTTTTGAGCCCTCTCTCGGAGGTAGTAGACCCCCAAGAGAGAAACTGAGAAATGTAAGAGGGTGGGACTGACTCAATGGTGAAACATGGAGGAGCCCCACCGACAGCACACTCTGATCCACGACACCAAACCCTGTATTGCAGTTGGGTTGCTTCTTTTAAAGAAAAATGAGAAGGCCTTTAAAAATAAGAAAAAACAAGGAGAATGACCCCCCCCATGGGCACCTCAGTTGGTTTGTAGCACCTCTACCTGCAAGTATTTGTGTAAACGAACAAACTCAAAGGCATGCCAGGTTTTCTAGGGCTCCAGCTGGTTATACCTCATTCTTGTGCACAGGTTTTTATGAAAGGGCAAATTACATCAAGGAAAATTCAGAGCTCAAATGGTCGACCTACCACTGTAGAGTTAAAATGTCTCAAGCTATTTCTATGTCCTCTTTTCTGGCTATTCTAAAACCTGACAACTCTTTCTATTGATGTTAAGAAAACTCGTTGTTTATGGTATTAAAAATTGAAAGGCTATGTGGAGATCCTGCAGCCAGTTCTAGCTAAAATGCAAACAACGAAAACCCAGTTTGAACTGAAGAAAAAAAAAAGGGTAAAGGTTTTTTTAAAAAATCAAACTGCCATGGAAACTGCTTTACCCAAAACTATGATCCACAGACCTAATTAAATAATAAAAAAAAAAAGTTTAGGAAAAGAAAAAAATGAAATCCAAAGTAAGCAGAAGAAAAGGAATGATAAAGATCAAAGTGGGACTCAATGAAATAAAAAAACAGAGAACAATCAATGAATTTGAAAGCTTATTCTTTGGGGGTAAAAAAAATTGATATATCTCCTCCAGCCCAGATATATCAGGGGCAAAAAGAGACAAGACAGAAATTACCAGTATAAGGAATGAGAGAGCTGACATCACTAAAGATCCTACAAATATAAATAACTCTTCCAAAAAATCAAAGAGGAGAGAATACTTTCCAACTCATTCTATGAGACCAGAATTACCCTAGTACCAAAATTGCCCTGGTACCCTGGCCAAACAAACATGTCATAAGAAAAAACTATAAAAAACTACAGTCACATGATTCGAATTGATAAGATCATGCTCTGTGAGGTGTACAACACTTAATAGCATGTTGGAGTTCTCATGGTAGTTGTAAAAAAAAAACCTGCATACCAGTATTTCTCATGAATATAGGGTAAAAATTCTAAGTGAAAGTTTAGCAAATTGAATTCTGCAATATAAGAAAGAGATACAGTGTCATGGCCAAGTGAGATTTATCCAAGGAATGCAGGGTTCATTTAACATTCAAGAATTAATGTAATTCACCATATAAACAAACTAAAAATAATTGTGTAATTATCTCAATACAGAAAAAGCATTTGACCAAATCCAACATTGTTTCTGGTAATCAGGCAAACTAGGAATAAAGGGAACTTCTTCACTCTAATAAAAGGCATCTACAAAACCCTACAGCTAACATAATTATAAAGGCCGAATATTTTCCCCCTAACATCAGGAACAAATCAAGGATGTCTGCTCTTACCACCTCTGTTCAACATTGTGCCGAAGGTTCTGTCTGGACTGTGCAATGGGGCAAGAAATAGAAATAAAGGATGCCCAGGTCAGAAAGAAAGAAGAAATAAAATTCTTTATTCACAGAAGACATTGTCTATGTAGGAAATTCAGTGGACTCTACAAACTAGCTACTGGAACTATAGTGTAAGTGAGTTTATCAAAGCTACAGGATACAAAGCAATGTACAAAAATCAATTGTATTTCTATATGCTGTTAATAGCAGTGAACAATTGAAATTTTAAAACCAACAATATTTGCAGTAGCATAAAAGTACTTGGGAATATATCTGACAAAAAGTGAGAAAGACTTGTACCCTGAAAACTACAAAATAATGCTATGATAAAGAAGATCCAAACCAATGGGGAGATATACCTTGTTCATGGGCGAGAAGATTCAATATTGTTAAAATGTCATACTCCCAAAATATGGACTCAATATGGATTTAATACAATCCCTATCAAAATCCCAGCAGCCTGTTTGTGTGTGTGTGTGTGCGCGTGCGTGCTCGTATGTGAACTGACAAGCTGATTCTGAAACGTTGGTAGAACTGCACAGGACCTAGAAAGGCCAAACAGAAAAAGTAGAAGAAAGTTGGAGGACTAATATTACCTGATTTTTCAGGAATTGTTCTAAAGCTACAGTGATCAAGATGGTGTGGTGTTGACATTAAGGATATACCAATAGATCAGTGATACAGGATTTGTATCCAGAATATGAAGTACTTTCAAAACTCAAAATTAGGAAACAATCCAATTAGAACGTGAAGGAAAGATATTAACAGACATTTCACCAAATAGAAGATATAGAAATCAAATAAACCAATGAAAAGATGTTGAACATCATTAGCTATTAGGAAAAAAGCAAATTAAATCTCAATATCACTATCTGTTAGAATGGTTAAAAAATAGTGATAACATCAAATTCTGACAAGAATTCCAAGAAACCAGATTGCTCATACATTGCTGGTGGTACTGTATAATTTCACAGCCATTCTGGAAAATAATTGACAGCTTACTTACAAAAGTAAACATGCAACAACTGCCATGTGATCTGGGCATTTATTCCAGAGAAATGAACTTCTGTTTACACAAAAACCTGTCTACAAATGTTCATCGCAGCAATATCTGTAATAACCAAAACCCAGAAATAACCTGGATGCCTTTGGGTGGGTGAATGGTTAAACAGACAGGTACATTCTATACCGTGAAATACTACCCAACAATAAAAAGAGCAAATTATTGATAGACCCAGTAACTTGTATGGATCTCAAGGGAATTAAGCTGAGTGAAAAAAGCCAATACCAAAAGTTTACATATTGTATGATTCCATTTATATAACATTCTTGAAATGACATAATTATGGAAGTGGAGACCAGATTAGTGGTTGCCAGGGCTTAGGGATGCTGGGGGAGGAGGAGGGAGGGGGTGTGGCCATAACAGGGCAACAAGAGGATCTTCTTGGTGTTGGAGTGGTTCTGTATCTTGACGGTGGTGGTCACTACTTAGACCTACACATGAAATAAAATTGCATAGAACTAAACACACACACAACTACAGGTAAAACTTTGGAAATCTGAATCAAGTCTGGATTGTACCAATGTCAATTTCCTGGTTTTGACAATGTGCTTTAGTTCTGTAAGATGTTACCATTGGGGGTGTGAGATGTTACACAGGCCCTCTTTATATTATGTTTTGCAACCTTCTCTGGATCTATAATTATTTAAAAATTAAAAAACTAAAAAAAAGTACTTTTTAGAAATACATATATTAATAGATAAAACTATACAAAAAAGAAAAGGGGAAGGTAAACACAAATTTGGAGAGAAGAAAAGGGGATGGAAGGGGGAGGACCACATAGGTAGATGTAAATTGTTGTTGTGATTGAAATTTCCTCATTGAATGCATGGTTCCTGGGGGTTTATTACAGTATCCTAATAAATAAATGGCCAGGTCTGGGACCAGTGATGAAAATGTGTCATAATCAATGATTGTGTTTGTTCGGTTCTGTACAGTGGGACTGAAGTCTGTAAGGATTGGGGTGGATGTCATCAGTCGACCGGAGTTAATCGGGGATTTCCAGAGAAGAAGAGAAGACACTGGGAGCACAGTGACAAGCACAACAGAAAGACAGATGGCAGGACACTCAGAGTGTGCCCAGAGAAGGCTGCAGCAAGGACTGCCTCTACAACTTAGTTCTGGCTGGTCTCTCCCTAGAGAAGGAAGGCGGCCAAGGGCTGGCCCAGATGAGGACAGCTATGAGCACGTGGGCTGGGCCCTGGGCAGTGAGACAGGCTCAGGGTTGGGTTCTGTGGTGGTCCGTTTTGGTGCTCAGCCTCTGCTGGGAGCCTGGACGGCTGGGAGAGGGCTGTGGGCGGCAGGGGTGGGGGACACACGGTGGGCTGCAGGACGCGGGCTTGGTCTCCTCAGGGCTTTCCTGCCACAGCTCCTTTCTGCCCTTCCTCCCTGCTCCATGGCCGTCATCCTGCTCCAGCTAGGGCATATTGACAGGAAAATTTTGTATTTTATTCTTATTTTTGCCAAAGCTACTCTGTATGTGATTTATTTAGCATCATACTACCTGCCAAACGGGAATCTTGTCTGGGCCAAGAAGCTTCCTTTGCAGAGCCCGTCTGTTATGGACTGAGTGTTTATATCCCCTCACAATTCATGTGCTGAAGCCTGGTATTGGGAGGTGGGGTCTTTGGGAGGTCATTAGGGTTAGATGAGGTCATGAGGGTGGGGCTCCCACTATGGGATTAGTGTCCTCATAAGAAGAGGATGAAACTAGAGCTCTCTTGGCCATGTGCGGGTACAGCAAGGACACAGCCACCAAAAAGCCGAGAGCCCTCGCCCCAAACCCGATCGTGCTGGTACCCAGCTTGGGGGACTTCAGTCTCCAGAACTGTGAGGAAGACATTTCTGTTGCTTAAGCCACCCAGACTATGGTGTTTTGTTTTTGGCAGCCCGAGCTGACTAAGCCACCATCTCTGGTGACCACAGTCAGTGGTGACAGGGATACCCCTCTAGGAGCATCTGCAGCCTCCTGCTCCACTAACCTTTCACTGTTCCTCTCAACCAGGCCCATCTTTCCCGCCAGAGGTTGGATTTTTCTAAATTAAGACAATTGTTTAAAGAAGACTTTTAATTTTATGGAAAAATATAAGCAGCTAGCACGAGAGTTCCTGTGTACCCCTTATGACATACACACACACACACACACACACACACACACATTTCTGCTATTATTAACATCTTACATTAGTGTGGTACAAATGTTACAATTAATGAACCAATATTGATGTTGTTATCAACTCCGAGTCCACACTTTATTAAGACATGCTTAGTTTATCCCTAATGTCCTTTTCCTGTTCAGGGTCCCATCCAGGAGACCACATTACATTGAGTCCTCCTGGCTGTGCCAGTTTCTTAGACTCTCCTTGTTCTTGGTGACCTTGGCAGTTCTGCAGGGTACCAGTCAGGTGTAGTGTAGAATGCCCCTCTGTTGGACTTTGTCTCACGTTTTTCTTATGACTAGGCCAGGGTTATGGGTTTTGGGAGGAGGACCACAAAGGTACAGTGCCATTGTCATGTTATTTCAAGGGCACCTAGTCTTAATATGATTTCTGACTGTTGATGTTGGCCTTGGTCACCTGGCTGAAGCAGTGGTTATCAGATTTTGCCACTGTAAAGTTACTCTTCCCACCCCTTTCCATACTGTCCTCTTTGGGAGGAAGTCACAGTGTGCAGCCCACCTGTAAGGAAGTTGTGGTCCCCTCCTTTAGGGTGGAATAGATACATAATTTATTTGGAATTCCGCAGAGGAGATTTGTCCCTTCTCCCCCACTCATTCATGTATTCAATCATTTATTTATGTCACTGTGGACTTACAATCTGATCCTGCATTCTTTATTTTGTTGCTCAAACTGTTCCAGCTTTGGCCATCGGGAGCACTTTCAGTTGGCTTCTGGCCCTGTGACATAAACTCATCAACAGTGAGAGTGTGTGGCAAGGAGGTCTGGGGGAGGTGGTGTTGAACACGGCCCTACTTCCTGGCACTACAAGATGCTCCAGGCTCATCTTGTATGTTTCCTGCCCTAGTCTAGAATCAAGCACTTCTCCCAGCAGCCTTGGTTCCTTTTCTTAGAGAATGGCGTTAGACACTCAGATCTGGGTGCTAAGTGTGCTTACTGACAGGTCAGACAGGTATGTTTAACACACTGTTGTCAGTAATGTCTGACATAAACTCTCCACTCCAAGCAAACTGTTCTTGCATTTCCTGGTACTCAACTTGGCTTTCCCAACAGTGGGTTGTCATCTGCTGCATGTCCCCAGCCAGAAGTCACCTCTCTCGTCTCTGACCTCTGTGAGCACTCTGCACTCCGATGGCCACAGCGCAGAGCACATATTTTGGCTTAGAGCTTCTCCTCCGTGTCTTCGTGTTCCTCAGACTCTCATTCTTTAGGGCAGGGCAGTGTCTCCAGCTGCTGGCTATCCTGAAGTTCCTAGCAGGGTGACTAGGCACTCACGCCACCAGGGCTGTTTGGAACTTGACAGTACATTACCACCTGGGGAGTCCTGTCACTGAGGACCGAAAAGGTGTCCTGCTGCTGCAAGATTTCTTTGCCCTTCACCCTGGTGGAACCTCCAGCCCCGTGGGCACAGCACATGTTTTAGTGTTTCTCTTACAGTGTGTCAGAGTGTATGCCGACCCTTCTGTCTCCGAAGGAGTGGAATGACCTGCCAGAAGAGATGGAGCCTCGGGTCAGCTGGGACCCTTCTCCTGGGGGGCGCACTGGGAACCTCCTGGTCTTGGCACTCCTTCTCCTCCCCTCCTCAGCCCTGAGCTGCAATGTCCCGATTTGGGAAGGTTCCACTCAACCTCAAGGATGCTGGCTAGAGTGTCACAAGATCTTCTCAGGAGAAGCCTTTACTTTATAGGAACAAATGTTTTCTTAAACATGACCCTGTGCCGTGTTTATGGAATGGCAGTTCATGCATTGTGTCTAGAGAGTGGCTTCCTTTATTTTGGGACTGGGAGACTCTTGCAGAGGAGGCTGGACTTGGGGTAGGGCTGCCTTTTTCTTTGTCTTTTAATGTGCATGTGACGGGGGAGGAGGGAGTGACAGTGGCCGGCTGATAGGACAGCACTGCAGAAGTCCAGCACAGTCACTGGGACACCCTCGGCAGAGAACATCTTAGCATGAAAGCTAGAAATACCAGGAGGTTCAGGCCCTGGAAAGCCCGGCCATCATTCTGTTAGCATCTGTGGGCTCTTTCTGAGGAGAAAATAGGCGTGGAGAAGAACATGTACTCCTGCAGACTCTTTGTTTCCTTCAACTGAGGAGAAAATTTGGAGCCTTTCCCTTCACTTACCGAGAGCCGACGCTGGGCTCCCAGGTCGCCTCCTGTAAATCTCAGTGGCTCCTGGCTCTCAGGCCACGCAGCGTGTCACAGGCATCCGAGCGCAGACCCAGGTAGGATTGGGAGGCCCGAGAATGCAGGGCAGTCCCTTGGATCTATAAGCAGCCAGAATTTGTCATGTTTCTCTTAGACCTCTCACGGGCCTCAATCTCTTTATTCCTGAGGGAAAGTTGTGGGCATATAATGCCTTCTGAACTTCTAAACCTTGTCTCTTTTTCTCAACTGAATAAACTTTGCCCTGTTTCATTTTGAATCCATTCTAAAGTTCTCAGAATAAAAGTACAGCCAGGATGTTTGATGTCATACAATAGGTGCCATTTCTGAGCACTTGCTGTGTGTTCAAGCCAAGCATTTCATACACATTCCACCAGTTTCCACTAATGCCTCTCAAGGCAGGGGTCACTCATGTGGGAGACCAGAATGTGCCTGTCCACTGAGCTGAGGACAGGTAAGAAGCAGTGATACAGGAGAGCTCTCTGTGGCTCCTCTGCCCAAAAACATGACATAGATTTACAAAGACAAGAGGTATCCTGCCCCTTCTTCTCTACCAGGGAGAGCTGAAGACAACTTCGAGATGATACCAGAGGACTTCATAGTAACAAGCTTTGCTAAATAACCTTTATCTGCCATTTGTTTGCCTTCCCCTCAAGCTGCTTCCCACAGAGACTCAAATTCCTTTTGCTTTGTCTTGTCACTTCTCTAAAATGTATAGTTCTTTGTTGAAGCTGCTGTATAAGCCAGAGTTCTAAGCGGCCGCTTTGAGTTTCCTTTCATTGAGGTTTCTCCCATGTGATGTGTACTGCACATATTAATAAACTTGCATGTTTTTCTCTTGTTAATCTGTCTTTTGTTACAGGGGTCTGTGCCAACTACAAATTATATTTCCTCCCTGATACTCACATTTTAGAGATAAGGTTAGAGAAATTAAATAATCTTCCCAGGGCCACATGGCTAAGTAAGCTGTCAAACTAAAATGACTCATTAAGTTTGATCTCATAGCTGGAAATTTTAATCATCAAGGTTTGCTGTCCCCTGCAAATTCCCTTATTCACATTTGATTACCAAAACGAGGTTGGGAAGATAAAAAGGAATTGTTTCAGTTAGGTAACAAATACCTCCCTCCAAAACTTAGTAGTGTAAAACAAACAGCTGCTTATTATCATTCATGATACAGCCAGTGACGAGGGTTCTTTTTTTTTTTTTTTTTTCCACATGGTGGTGGGTTGGCTGGAAGATCCAAAATAACCTTGTTCCCTTGGCTGGCAGCTGGTGCTGGTTACTGACATGGGGGTCAACTGGGGCTGTTGGCTGGAGGCCTCAGTGCTCTCTCTCATGGGCCACTCTGTGTGGCTGCTTGGGCTTCCTCACAGCATGGTGACTGGACTTTAAGAAGGAACATTCCAAGAAGACAAGCCCCATTGTGAGAGTGTTTGTGGGGCCTTCACTTGGAACATACTTGCTAATGGCCCTTGGTCAAAGTTAGTCTCATGGCCAAGCCTTGAGTCAATGTGGGAGACTATCCCAGATGTGACTCTTGGGAGGTGTGGTGCATTGGTGGCCACCAAAGTAACAGTCTACCATAGGTAATTTGTGAAACTGTTTTGTTTGGCTGAGAAGTATCCTTTTCCTCAGACTAAAAGCAAAGCTCACCAATTAGAATTTTAAATTGAGCTTATGGCCCTTTGCATATGTTTTGAAACTTTGGTGATGTTCAGACTATTGAACTAATCAATTACTGGCTAATTCATTTATCTGATGCTCCCTGCTTTCAAGGTGCTATAGTACAGTGAGGGAGAGGCACCAGTAAACAGACACTCACCGTCCACTGAAGTTTGCCAGCTAGGGAAAGGGCCACCCAGAATGCCCTGGGATTTCTTGCACTTTAAGCTCCAAATGCTCTTGCTTGGTCACCAGGCTCCAGCAGTCTGACCTTCTGCAGCCTCTTCCTCCTCCTCTGTTGTATCATTGTCTCCAGGCAAAAGAGACAACTTAAAGTTCCTTGAACACCACGCTTTCTGGCATGCTTGCTGTCCTCCCTGACGAGAAACTCTTCCCTGCTCTCGTCCCACAGCTGCCACTCTCAGCCGCCACTCTCAGCATGTGGCACACACTCAGCCAGGCTAATCTTGCAGGCGTCAGCCCTCTGGGGATCCCTCCTAGCACCCGCTGCTAGGGTAGGTGCCTCTCACGGCTCCGCACATCCTGAGCTCGCCCTGTCGTGGCAGCTTCCACAGTGCACAGAAATGAGCAGTTCATAGGTTATAGCCTTCCCCACTCTGGAGTGTCACTTCCCCGCAGGCAGGGACCACAACTTGCCAAGCCTTTTTGTGGAGGGGAGGAGATTGTGGTAAAATATACATAACAAAATTTACCTTTTTAAACCTTTGGGGGTTTTCTTTTTGTTTTTGAGACAGGGTCTCGTTCTGTTGCCCCAGCTAGAGTGCAGTGGCATCATCACAGCTCACAGCAACCTCCAACTCCTCGGCTTAAGCCATCCTTCTGCCTCAGCCTCCCGAGTAGCTGGGACTATAGGCGTGCACCTCCACGCCCAACTCTATTCTACTTTTTATATCTATGAATCTGCCTGTTCTATAAGTGAGATCACATAATAGCTTTCCTTTTGTGACTGGCTGACTTCACTTAACATAATGTCTCCAGGGTTCATAGATGTTGCAGCATGTGTCAGAATCTTCTTCCTTTTAAAGAAATCTATACATCCCATTGCATGGGTGCAGAGCTTGTGGGTTTTTATAGTCCCAGCCCTTGGCAAGCACAGTCGCTATTTCTTGAATGAATAAATGAATGAATGATACATACTTGAGAGGCTGTGGCATGCCTCAGCTAGTGTCTGTCATTCAGGTGTTTGCCCAGGAAAAGACAACAGTTACCAATATAAGTTTTCATATTTTTGATTTTCACAAATGAAAAATCAACATTTTCCCCGAGTGCCATCAATATCATAAAAAGAACTCCTGATGCTGAAAATATGACCTCAAAGCCAAAACAAAACCTCTGAGGTTTTATTTTCTATGCCTAGCCTTAAATCCACTCTGCAAAGGAAAACTCGGCAGAAGAGGCTCACTCCTCAGTGTACACCAACCCTCTTGCCACGTATTCCCTCACACCCACCGTAGGTTCATCTACACTGTGTGTGAGCATCTGCATTTGGATATTCAGAGCCCAGTAAGAGTTGCCCACTGGCATAAGACACCAATCCTCTTGGCATGCTTTTGTTCTTGGAGGTCTTTGAGTATTGGCTGAAGGTATTTGCGTATCCTTTGTCTGCTTTGATATAAAATGTTTTATCTTTTTAAAAAAATATATAGAAAAAAACCTTTTAGACAGCCTCTGGCTCTGTTGCCCAGGCTGGAGTGCAGTGGCACAATCATAGCTCACTGCAGCCTCGAACTCCCAGCCTCGAGTGATCCTCCCACCTTGGCCTCCCAAAGTGCTGGGATTACAGGCATGAGCCACTGTACCTGGCCATTTTTAAAATTTTTTAATTGGCAAGTAAAAATTGCATATATTTATGGTATATAACATGATGTTTTGGTGTGTGTATATATTGCAGAATGGCTAAATCAAGCAATTTAACATATACATTACCTCACATACTTTTCTTTTGTGATGAAATTACATAAAATCTACTCTTAGCAAAGTTAAAGTACACAATATATTGTTGTTAACTATAGTCACCATGATGCACAATAGATCTCTTGAATTTATTCCTCCTGTCTAACTGAACTTTTGTGTCTCCCAAATCTCCCCCTGCCCCTGCCTCTGGTAACCACCATTTTACTCTGTTTCTTTGAGTTTGGCACTTTTAGATTCCACATGTAAGTGAGATCATGCACTATTTATTTTTCTGTGCCTGGCTTATTTCACTTAACATAATGTCCTCCAGATTCATCCATGTTGTCATGGATGATAGGATTTCCTTCTTTTTTAAGGCTGAATCATATTCCATTAAATGTACATGTACCACAATTTCTTTATTCATTCATCTGTTGATGGACCCTTAGGTTGATTCCATATCTTGGCTATTGTGAATAGAGTGCTGCAATAAACATGGGAGTGCGGGTATCTCTTGACATGCTGATTTCAATTTCTTTGGATATATATCCAGTTATGAGATTGCTGGATTATATGGTAGTTTTATTATAGTTTTTAATTTTTTGAGGCACCTCCATACTATTTTCCATGATGGCTACACTAATTTACATGTTCACCAACAGCAGACAAGGGTTCCCTTTTGTCCACATCTCTACCAATACTTGTTATTTCTTGTCTTTTTGATAATAGCCATTCTAATAGGTATGAGGTGATATCTCATTGTGGTTTTAATTTACATTTCCCTGATGATTAGTAATGTTGAGCATTTTTTCAAATCCTATTGGCGATTTGTATGTTTTATTTTGGGAAATGTGTATCCAGGTCCTTTGCCCATTTTTAAATAGGTTTACTTGTTTTCTTACTATTGGGATTTTTGACTTTCTTATATATTTTGGATATTAGACCTTTATTAGATATATGGTTTGCAAATATATTCTCCCATTCTGTAGGTTGTCTCTTCACTGTGTTGATTGTTTTCTTTTGTGTACAGAACCTTTTTAGTCCAATGTAATCCCATTTGTATACTTTTGTTGCCTGTGTTTTGGGGTCAATATTTAAAAATTCATGGCTCAGACCAATGTCAAGGGGCTATTCTGCTACATTTTCTTCTAGTAGTTTTACAGTTTCAGGTTTTATCCTTAAATATTTAATCTATTTTGAGCTTCATTTATTTTGTGTCTGTTTTTATTCCAAAAACAGTTCCATGCTGTTTTTATTACCATAGCTTTGTAGTAGATTTTGAATTCAGATAGCGTGATGCGTCCAGCTTTGATGTTTTTTGTTCAAGATTACTTTGGCTATTCAGGGTCTTTCTGGTTCCATACACATTTTAGGATTGTTTTGTCTATTTCTGTTAAAAAAAGGCACTTAAATTTTGATAGGGATTGCACTGAATCTGTAGATAACCTTGGGTAGTATGGGCATTTTAACAATATTGAGTCTTCCAATCCATGAACATGGGATATCTTTCCATTTATTTGTGTCTTCTTCAATTTTCATCAATGTTTTATACTTTTCATTGTACAGATCTTTCACTTCCTTGGTTCAATTTGTTCCTAAGTATTTTAATTTCTTGGTAGCTAGTATAAATATGATTGTTTTCTTGATTTTTTTTTTTTGGATAGTTCATTGTTAGTGGATAGAAATGGCACAGATTTTTGTACATTGATTTTATATCCTGCAACTTTACTAAATTCATATACCAGATCTAACAATTTTTTGGTGGGTTTTTAGGATTTTCTATATATAACTTCATATCATCTGCAGACAGAGACAATTTAACCTTTATTCATTCTAATTTGGATTTTTTTATTTCTTTTTCTTGCCTAACTGCTCTGGCTGGGACTTCCAGTACTATGTTGAACAGAAGTGATTAAAGTGGGCATCCTTGTCTTATTCCTGATCTTAGAGAAAAAGCTTTCAGCTTGTCATCATTGAGTATGATGTTAGCTGTGGGTTTGTCATATATGGCCTTTATTATGTTGAGGTACATTTCTTTTATACCTAATTTGCTGAGAGTTTTTATCATGAAAGTATGTTGGAATTTTGTCAGCTGCCTTTTCTGCATCCATTGAGATGATCATATAGTTTTTGTCTTTCATTCTGTTAATGTGGTGTATCACATTTATTGACTCACTTATGTTGAACCATCCTTGCATTCCATGGGCAAATCCCACTTAATTACGGTGAATGATTTTTTTTTTTTAAAGTATCACTTTTACTGGTTTGCGAATGATTCTTTACATATGCTATTGAATTTTGTATTTTACTGAGGATGTTTGTATCTGTGTTAATCAGGGATATTGGCCTTTAATTTTCTTTTCTTGTAGTGTCCTTGTCTGGCTTTGGTGTCAGGGTAATGCTGGCCTTATAAAACAAAATGTTCTTTCTTTTTGGGGGGAAAAATCCCTTTTTTTGATAAAGAGAGTGATTGCCTTTTTGTCCCAAGCCTGGGATACAAGGATGAAATCATGAATTCTGGAACTGATGTCACTACCATGCTCTCAGGTGCTTCAGGAATTTGACATTTTATTTAGTACAGAGTTCACTGTTTCTCTACTGTGCACATTGGCACTCAGTCACAAGGCCAAGATGTGATTTCAAAACCTCAACACAGACCTGGTCAGCTGTGGATTTCTAAGAGGGGCTGACTCTGGACACTGCAGTCCCCTGGGCCTCCCCAGATGCCAAAGAGAGAACAACAGAAGAGCGGCTGTTAGCCCTGATTCTAGGTGATGGGCAGCAGCCCTCTGATCTCCAAGGGAGGAACCACTGGCCCCAGAATTTACTCACCTAGAGAAATTTGGTTTTTGGATGCTGAGTGTCTCCTTGGACTTTTCTTCTGTTTGCTTATGTAGATCCACATGTGACATTTCAGGACTGAATTCCAAGGAATGCTTCTCATACAGGAGATTAAAATACCAACAGCTTCCCCTGTGCTCCTGCGTGCATTTACTGCTTCGGTTCTCCCAAGCACCCCATGAGGTGCGGGCACAAATGCTGTCTCTTTTCAGCAAGCCTGTGCATGGAGCTCTCTGAACCTTTCAGTTCCCACAGCCATAGTTTGAAGTCAAGGCATCCTCACTGGAACACCACGTTGTGTCCCTTGACTCCAGGACATTGCTCTGAGGAGTCCAACTCTGTCTCCCGTGTGATCGGCTGTGCCGAAGTAAAAACTGTTATTGTGGACGTAACAGGGGATGCTCCTTAATCTGGTAGTTAACGCTCACACCAGGTGGGTGTTGCTCAGATGGCAGAGTAACAAAGGGGACACTGTTTTCCTGGCAATAAGTGACACAGAGAAAGAGTGGCCATAGGAAAACACGACTCCTGCTGATTGCACAAGGGCTGGAAAGACAGAAGGAGAAAGGAGCATGCTAGGAAGAAGGGCACCGGAATGAAAGGCTGATGGAGGAGGTGGGGGACTGGCCTTGGCTGCAGGGTCACAGCAGAGCCTCCTGGATGGCGAGATGGAGAGCTTGCACCCCATCCTGGATCCCATCCCGGAAGGAACATGTCCCACCTGTGCTTTCAAGTGGGGCATGGGCGCCTTGGCCACGGGGTTCCTTGGGTCTCTGCAGGAGTGAAGTTACCAAATCCCCGCACCTTCCTGGATGTGATCTCATGACTACCACTGTGTGCCTATGTCAGCAATAACCAGCCAGGATGGAGA
This sequence comes from Lepilemur septentrionalis, assembly GCA_963573855.1. Taxonomy (NCBI): domain Eukaryota; kingdom Metazoa; phylum Chordata; class Mammalia; order Primates; family Lepilemuridae; genus Lepilemur; species Lepilemur septentrionalis. The sequence goes on from CAUYMX010023629.1 coordinate 30,835, forward strand.
CTTCGGCCCAGGCCCAATCCCACAACAAGTTTGTGGAGAAAGGAACTTCATATTTCTTGAGTCTCTCTCAATATAAAGTGGAGCGAGCAAGCAGAGCCCTTTGAAATATCAAGAAACATCTGAGCTAAATTTATGGGTACAAATTCCTTTCACAAAAAATGCTGTTTTTCAAAAGGGAGCAGGATGTGTACTTTCATCAAGATGGATAGTTCACAGCACCTTGGGATGTCCATAAACACTTTCCTGCTTCCATTTAGCCCAGGAAGCTCAAAAAGAGACACAACTGATTAAATTTGCCTAACTTGTTCTTTCTTGAAAGATAGCAGACAGCAAGCTGCTGCTTGGCGTAAATCCAAGACCTGTGTGATTAAATAATACATAACCACTGGAGCCCGCAGGCAAATGAACTGGTTTTCTAACAAGTGCACTTTGGGTCAAGAGGGTTCGCTGAGGTGCCCTGCTCCCCTCTGGGGTCCCACCAGCAGCCGAAGGGCTTTCAAATGCAGCCACTGTCTGCCCCAGGCATATTCAAGAAGGAAAAAAAGGCACATTTAAAGGAGTCCAAATCTCATATAAAAAGAAGTCGACAGGTCCAGCTGGAAAGGTCCTGCCAGAGAAGGAAAACATCAATTTAAATATTTGATTTGTATCCAAATCCATTCCATCAAAGACCTGGCACCCGAAACAGTCTGCTGGACCATTTGAGAAATAACACAGGCGTTTCTGGTGTGCCTGAAAAGAACCCTTGGCCTCCCAGGCCACTAGAGCCAAAAGCTGTAACTGGCTCTGAGCATTGGCGGCGTCAGATTACCCCATCCCAGGGTGACAGGCGGTCAAGTTCTGCTGAAACTGGAGCTGCCCCCAGCTGCTGCTCCACTGGCTTTGGGGCTGAGGCTGTGAGGGGTGGGCTGGGCGCGGGCTGGGAGAACTGGGGTGCAGCCCCTGGGTTTGAGGTCCCCTGTCGCTCTCTGCCGCTCCCTTTGGCTCCTTCACCTGCAGATTTTCAGGTGCTTCTGCCAGAACCCAAGACAACCAGTGAATGATCGCCGCAGCATGCGAGGCCACTCCACTCGGCAACTGCTGCTCTCATTCAGAACTTTCTGGAGGCCCAGTGCCCTGCCTCCTCGCAACAGCAGGTTTGTTTTTCAAAGTCTTCAGACTTGCTAGGCACTTGGGCCTCTAAGGCAAGGAGAACCTAGGAATGACTCGGGTCTGCTTCCCCACACTGCAGGGACACCCAGACCCAAAGGGACCCAAGCGAGGGCAAGAGGGGGCAGCTTCTCCTGGGGGGCCTGCATGGCAGCCCCCCCACTCCCGGCTGGCCGCCCCCGTGCAGGGCCGCCCGTGAGAAAGCAAGGCCTCGACACCGCAGAGCAGCGACACAAGCGAATCTCCCTCCCTTCCATGCCTGGCGCATAGTAAGTGCCCAATAAACGTCAGTGGAAGTGAAATGTTTGTTGAAAAGATCGCCTCGCTGACGTACAAAGTCCCGAACTCTCTTTTCATCTTTGGAAAGGTCGAGTCACTCGTACTTCGTGGACTGTTCAAGCAACTCTTCTCCTCACACTTTCAAAACAGCACTTTGCTGATCAAGAATGTTAGAGACGCTCTTGTCTGCAATATCCAAATACACATGTTAAGGAGGAAGCAAACTATAGAAATCTTTCTTTAAAACAAGCTATTTCTCTAAATTGTGGTAAATATATACACACCATAAAATTGACCATTGTAACTATTTTTAGGGTGGGAATGGTTCAGTGGCATTAAGTACATGCCTGTTGTTGTGTGACTGTCACCACTATCCATCTCTAGAACTTTCTCATCTTCCCAAACTGAAACTCTGTCCCCACTAGATACTAACTCCCCCCATTCCCTCCCCCCCCCATTCTACTATCTCTATGAATTTGGCTACTCTAGGGACCTCATGTTCATGGAAAGAAGTTTTTTTTCCTTTAATTTAGAAAATATCTTGTGACTAAGGAGAGAATAATCAACTGAATCCACAGATTTGACATTTTGGCCCCTGAAATCATAGTGACAAAACCTCCAGTGTTCCCCCCGGGTGACCAACTTTCCTTTGGTCTCTGGGGCAGGTCACCATTCCTGAGGGACAGGAGTCTAGGTGTGTCAGGGCCTGAAACAGTCTCTGAGCAGGTTCCATGCCTCAGTGTGCTGGGTGCGGCAGGCTCAGCCAGTGACAGTGGCTCTGTGACCCTGACCTTTACCCCATCCCTACCTCAGTCCACGGTTCCCTTCAGCCTGTGTCCTGCTCAGGTCTCTCCTGAGCCTGGAGGTTCTTCTCTATCTGCTCCTGCCTGCCGTCGGCCCCACACTGCCCCTTTCTTCCATGCTCCTGTTGAGCACATCAGTGAATTCCTAATGGGCAGATCCGAGAGGACTGTTAGGGGCCGGATCGTGTCCCTCCCACAAATTCGTATGTTGGAGTCCTAACCCCCAGCACCTCAGAATGTGACTATATTTGCAGAGAAGGTCTTTATAGAGGTGATTAAGGGCCATAAGGACAGGCCCTAATCAAATATGATTGGTGTCCTCATAAAAAGATGAAATTTGGACACAGAAGGCACACAGACTGAGGAGTGACCATGTGAGGACACAGCGAGGTGGCTGTCTGCAAGCCACCAGAGAGCTGGGAGGAACCAACCCTGCCAACACTTTGATCGTGGACTTCCAGCCTCCAGAACCGTGAGACGACAAACTTCGGTCGTTTAAGTCACCCAGCCTGTGGTATGTTGTCACGGCAGCCCACTGACATGAACCGGCACCAGGCCCTCTTGGTCCTGTCCTCTTTGTCCTCTCCTGGGCCCCATACTCTCCCGGCTGCTGAGAGTGCCGCTGTCACCTCAGAAGCCCCAACACAACTGCTCCCCTCTGCTTGCCACCACGCTGTGGGTGCTCTGAGGCGACCCCTCCTCACTGACCACAGCACTCTCTGGACATCTGTCTCACTGTCCTGGCGCCACTGACACATTCACGACTCAGGCACATCTAACTTCTCTCTGGAAATTTGCTCTGGACTATTCTTCAGGTACCTCCCACTGAGCAGGGTCAAAACAGACCACGTGGCCCTCCTCCAGCACACCCGATTTCCTCCTGCCTGCTCTGTGTCCAGTGGCGCCAGTTCTCTTCTTGCAAATGACAAACCCTGGAGTCATCACCAACTCCTCTCTCCTTCAACCCTAACCAATCAAATACCAAGTCCTGCTGACTTTACCGCAAAGGTATTACAAAAAATTCCTTCAGTGGTTCTCTGTCACTTACAGGTTGAAATTCTAGCTCCTCAAGGCCCTCCAAGACCCGACTCCAGACCCCCTCTCTGCCATGCCATGCCCCACACTCTGCTCCCAGCTTGGGGACCACACTTTCTCACAGCTCCGGGACATTCTCAAGCTGTGCCCACTGCTGGAATGTGTTCTCCTTTTCTGCCAGATCTTCTCAAACTGTTCATCCTTGAGAGCCAGCTTAGACATCATCTCCTCTAGGAATGCACCCCTGAGTTCCCAGGCTGAGTTGGGGGCCCCTTCATGATGCTTCCAGCACTGATCATCACTACCTCATGCAGCAAAATCATGTCCTCAGCAATGATTGTGTTGGGTACCTTTCTAACTACTGTACATATTTGATCTCATTTTATCCCTACAACAACCCCGGGAGGGAGGTACCATCGCTGGTAGATGAGGAAACAGAGGCACAGAGAGGTTAAGCAACTTGTCCAGGGTCATGGTCTAGTTATAGCATTATTCATAGCATGCGTATCATGACCTCCATTGTCGTCTCCTACTTGTATAGCTTACATGGCCTGCTATGGTGTGAATGTTTGTGTCCCTCCAAAATTCACATGTTGAAACCCAGTCATCAGTGTGATGATGTTAGGAGATGGGGCCTTTAGGGGTGATTACGTCATGAGGGTGGAGCCCTCAGGAATAGGATCAGTGCCCTTATAAAATAGGCCCCCAAGAGCTCCTTTGCTCTCTTGCTGTGAGGACATAGCAAGAAGGCGCCATTTATGAACCAGAATGTGGACCCTCACCAGACACTGCATCTGCCAGTGCCTTGATCTCGGACTTCCAGGAACCGGAACTGTGAGAAATAAATTTCTGTTGTTTATAAGCCATCCAGTCTATGGCATTTCGTCATAGCAGCCCGAACAGACTAAGACATTGCTCTTGAGACTAGGAGCCTTGGGTCCCCTAGGCTTAGCACAAGGAGTATGATAAGGAGTACCTGCCTCGCAGAACTGAACAGGATAGAATGGAGCCTGTCACCGGGCCAGCTGTCCTGGCAAAAGCAAGACACTTCCACTTCCTGGCTTCAGCTCCGGCCACAGGTCCAGGGGTACTCGATCAGAGTGGGTCCGTATGGGGTCAGTTCTGTCTGTAACAAAGGAACCCTCCTACACATTAAAAAATATCTTTACTATCTTCTCAAGCTGAAAACTTTTTTAATGGAAAGAAGACCTTTATTCCATAAGTAAAAGTAAAGGTTAAAAAGAAAATATGGCTACGTAGATGTATGACTTGGGAAAAAAAGAAAAAGAAAAACAACAGTGGCCAGTCCCTGCCTTTCTCTGCTTGGCATTTGGCAGTGTTGTCCACTGGTCAATTTGTTGGTTTGGAGACTTACCTTTCCCTTTATCAGTTAGTTCCAGAATCCACAGTGCTCATTGTTCTTTTCACAGTCACAAAGATGCAAGCATTGTTGAGAGCACATACATAAATGTCATTACTGCATGGAAACCAGTCTGCTGAGAGCTTCCTGCTTTTTATTATTTTATTGTTTTATATGGGGCAAAAAGAGCAAGAGGGAATGATAATTAGGAGTTTGTTTTAAGTAAAATATAATGCTTCTTAATCACTGGGAGCTTTTAAATATAAACTATTTTTAATTTTTTAGATTTTTAAATTTTATTTTTTTGAGACAAGGTCTTGTTCTGTTGCTGAAGCTAGAATACGATGGCATATCATAGCTCATTGAAACCTTGAACTCCTGAGCTCAAGTTATCTTACCACCTCAGCCTCCCTAGTAGCTGGGACTACAGGTGGGCATCATAACATCCACCTAATTTTCCTGTTATTTTGTAGAGACAGGATTTCACTATGTTGCTCAGGTTGGTCTCACACTCCTGGCCTCAAGCAATCCTCCTGCCTTGGCCTTCCAAAGTGCTAGGATTACAGGCGTGAACCACTGGTCCCAGTTAATAAACTATTTTTTTAAAAATTGAATGTATGTTATATACATACAGAAAAGCTACCAATCCTGAGTGTACAGCTTGATGAATTGTCACAAAGTGAACACATATAGGACACTAGACCCCAGATCAATGAACAGAATATAGGCTGGGCACAGTGGCTTACAAATGTAACCCCAGCATTTTGGGAGGCCTAGGTGGGAGGATCACTTGAGGCCAGGAGTTCAAGGCTGCAGTGAACTATATTTGCACCACTGTACTCCAGCCTGGGGGACAGAAACCCCATGTCAAAAGAAAGAAAGAAGAAGGAAGGAAGGGAGGGAAGAAGGAAGGAAAGAAGGAGAGAAAACATTATTGGTGCCACCCTCCCCCCAAGCATCCCCTCCTCCCAAGCACCATGGTACTCACTGACTTCTAACACATGTTAGTCTGGCCTGGTTTTGAACTGCATCTAAATAGAATGATGCAGTATGAATTCTGTTGTATCTAGCTTCTTTTGTTCAACATTATGTTGATGAGATTCATCAAATGGGCTTAGAAGTTGTTAATCCACTTTTATTGCTGAGGAATTCCATTTATAAATATATTACAGTGCATTTAGTCATTCTTCTGTTGATAGACATTTGGGGCTATTACGAGTAGTGCTGCCATGAACATTCTAGTACACATCACTGGTGAACATCATGTGCACATTTCTTTGGGGTCTCTGCCTAGGAGTGGGATTTCTGGGTGATGGAGTGTGCTGGCTTCAGTAGATGCTGCCAAAGATCTTTCCCAAGTGATTGTGCTATTTCACCTCATTGCCAGTGGAGTACGAGCGTTTTAATTACTCCACCTTCTTCCCAATACTTAGTATTAACAGCCCTTATAATTTTAGCCGTTCTGGTAGGTATGCATTGGTTTCTCACTGTTGTTTTCACTTGCCTGATGGCTTATGAAGTTGAGCACTTTTTATTTGCTTTTTGGACATTTGATCCTTCTTTTCTTTCCCTTTCCCTTTCCTTCCTTCCTCCCTCCATCCCCCTCCCCCTCCTCCTCCCCCTCCTCCTCCTTCTCCTCTTCCTCTTCCTCCTTCTTCTTGTCTTTTTTTTTTGTGTGGTTTAAACTTACATAGCAAGAGTGGACAGTGGCTCTTTCATTCCAGCAAGTGTCAGCCAGCTGCTTTGCTAATACAGAATTCACAGTCAGGGAGGATGAGGAGATAGAGTCAACAAGAAAAAGAGAAAAATTAGGCTGAAGAAAAAAGAGAAAAACCTAGAGAAACAGTTGTAATTTTTCCTTACTACTTTCAAAAAATACATCTAACTGATGAAAAAACACAAAGATACAAAGTAATTAGTCTCCTCGCTTTCTCTTTTAAAGTAAAAGTAGCCTGTGTTTCGTCCACAGATTTCTTCCTTGTCATATACACGTGTTTTTTATTAACATTGGTAAACATGAAAATAGAAAGTGGGGGGAGAAAGAAAATCATCTATCCACAGTCCCACAGACTGCACATAACCACTGTTAGCATTTTATTGTATCACTTTCCAGCATTCCCTTTCTTCCCTTTCTCCCTTTCTCCCTTCCTCCCTTCCTTCCTTCTTTCCTTTTTTTTCTTTCTCATTCTTTCTTTCTTCTTTCTTCCTTTCTCTTTCTTTTTTCTTTCTTCTTTCTTTCTCTTTTCTTTCTCTTTCATCTTTTCTTTCTTTTGTGAAGTAGCTGTTCATTTCTTTTTAAAATTAATTAATAATTTGTATTATGGTAACATATATGTAACATAAAATTTACCATTTTAATGCTTTTATGAGTGCAGTTCGGTAGCATCAGGTCCTTTCATACTGATGTGCCACCATCCATTTCCAGCTCGAGCTGTTCATTTCTTGGCCCCTTTTTACTATTGAATTCTCAGCCTTTTTCTTATTAGGTCATTAAATATGAAATGTCCCATTTCAAATCAAGTTTATTATATTGCAAACAAGAAGCAGTACAATTAATCAAAGTACGTGCCTAAACTATCCACACAGTTTTGCCATCTTAACGGTAGCTTGTTTATGCCAACAGCGAAGAAGCCTAGAGAGCAAGTGGTGATTTCCACAGCTTATTGAGAATTGAATATTTTTCCTTGCAAGCAGTGGTCCAAAGCCTGGAAGAAGTGGGACTCAGGTGGTGCCAGGTCTGGTGACTATGGTGGATGACAGAGAGTTTCCAAGTCCAGCCTCTGTAGTTTGAGCAGCATTGTTTGTGTGACATGTGGTTGGGCATTGTCTTTCAAAAGGATTGGCTGTCTCTATTGACCAATCTCGGCTGTTAAGTCACAAGCATCCTCATCAGTCCATCCAGTTGGTTGCAGTAGACATCCACTGTAATCGACTTGACCAGGTTTCATGAAGCTGGAGTGGATAATCCCAGCGCTGGACCAAACAGACACCATTAGCTTTTTTGATGAATATTTGGTCTTGGACTGTGTTTCGGAACTTCATCTTTATCCAACCACTGTGATGAATGCTGCGATTGTCAAAAAGAATCCATTTTTCATCACACATAACAATAGAGTGTAGAAATGGTTCACCTTTATGTCACGACAGCAAAGAAAGGCAAGCTTTGAGACGATTTCTCTTCTGGTGCTCGTTTAATTCATGTGTACCCATCTATCCAGGTTCTTTACCTTGCTCATTTGTTTCAAATGGTCCAATATTGTTGGAATAGTAACGTCAAACCTTGCTGCTAATTGAGGCATAGGTTGAGATGGATTCGCTTCCACTACAGCTTTCAGTTCATCATTATCCATGTTGGTCTTAGGTCACCCATGTAGCTTATTTTCAAGATTAAAATCACCAGAATGGAACTTCTCAAACCATTGATGTACTGTGCATTCATTAGTCACATCTTTCCCAGATACTTGATATGTTGAGCTGTCTGTGCTGCATTGGTTCTATGATGGAACTCATATTAAAAAATAATAAGAATTTTTGACTTACCCATGGTTTCAAAAAAATTACTCTAAAAATTTGCAAAATAATCACAAGTCAAACCATGCATTTGAAAGAATGAAGATGTATCTTCACAATAAAGAAATAACAAAACAAGAAATGTCAAAGTGAAATGTCAGAGATGTCAACTGTCAAACTTAGTACTTAAGGAAATTAGACATTCCATTCTTAATAACCTAATAATTTGTAGGATTCTTTACATATCCTGGATATGGGTCTTTTGCCTATTATATAGGTTACAAATATATTTTCCCATCTGTGACTTTCGTTTTTATTCTCTGACTAATAAAAAGAAATTCTTAATTTTACTACCATCCAATGTACCAATCTTTTCCTTTTGGGCTGGTGTTTTTTGTGTCCTGTTGAAATCTTCATCTGCCTCCTATGGAGCTTTTAAAGTCTACATCTGCCTACTAAGCCCCACTGTTCTGATGCCTATTTTGTGCTAGAAAATGAACCAGGCACTTTCACAGATGTTCTCTCCTATTTTGTGGGAAAACTACCTTCATCATCACTTGCCCACTCTGGGACATGATATGTATGCTGGACCGTTTGCGCGGCTCCCCGACACCTGGATGCCCTTCCCACGTTGGCGAGGATGGGCCTGGTACCACAGCCCACCTGCGTCCCAAGTTGCGGGGCTCGAAGCCTGGAGAAGCTGTGGTGTGTTCGCGTTGACTCGGGGCTCAGGAGGCGGGAGAGGAGCAGATAGAGGGGAGATGCAGTGTGAGGAAGAGCAGAGCACAGGGGTGAAGCCCTCAGAGAGCGGAGAGAAGGATGCGCTTTTGCTTAGCAGCCTGGCATCGCAGAGATGAGAGGTGGGGTGCAGCTCCTGGCTCCAAATGTCTTGTCTCTGTCATACATTGTTGTGGTGTCAGGACTGGCCGAGAGTCCCAGACTGTATGGAGCCAGCCCAGGAAAGGTAATGAGGCCGCTGTGAAGCTTGTGGAAGGGCGGTCAGGAGCTCCAGGGCGCATGAGCCAAGCTGGGGCTGTGGTCAGGGCAAGGTTCCCAGGGGGGCCTGTGCCAGCCTTTCCCATCTGTCTGTCTGTCTTTCATAGTTGAGAATTTCACACATGCATGGAAAGCTCCACCCTACAACAGGAAAGTATTTGCCTGCAGCGCTCAGAACCGGCATTGGAAGTAGTTTGAAAATCTACTTACTGTGATAGAAGCAGATCAGTGGTGGCCTGGGGCTGGGGCAGGAGGGAAGACTAAAAAGCCCAAGAAAATCTTTGAAGGGTGGCTGTGCTCACTGTCTTGATTATGCTGTGGCTTCTTGGTGTATCCACACATCACAGCTAGGCAAGCTGTACACCTGAAACATGCGCACTGTCACCGCATGGCATTAGCCTCGGTAGGCTGTTAGCAGCCCCGGGATACACGCTCCGGCGCGCGGCTCGCAATGAAGTTGTTCAAGTGACACGTGAATTGCTCCGTAGGAGCACCTCTCTGCTGGTCGCCAGGGAGAGGCCAGCACTCGGATAGCCTGACTCGGGCTGCAGGGTGACTGCTGACACCACTTCAAGTCCTGGGATGAGTACTCTGGGCCTGTGAGGCCCAGGCTGAGGAGAGAACCTGCCACCTGCACAGAGAAGGGCCGACTCCTGCTCGCGCCTCTGTCTCGCCCACGACTGTTACACACGTCCTTGGAGCGGTGACTTGAACTTCACCATCAGCAAGGCTCACGCCAGGAGCCCTCTCCTCACAGGCAACGGATCATCTTCCCCTTCCTCCGTGGGGAACTGGAAATTGAGAACGGAGGGGTGGGGGTGTCGAACACTAAGGGAGCGAAGGCATCTAGGTGCCCCCAGGACAGAGCCCCAGCCATTGTTCTAATGATAATCACACGCCTTTAGAGAACAAGAACTGCAGGTCACTTTCTTCTCACCAAACAGGATAATTGTGTGGTATTTTCTCGCTGTAGGAGTCTTTGAAGCTCCGGAGAATATCTCTAGGGAAAAAACCCAAAAACATAACACCAGTGGTGACTGTCATAACTAACAGATTGTACTAGCAAACATTTATAGCAAGGCGCAAGAATCAACAGATTCTCTTTCCTTTTGCCAAAAATGAAGGTAGCTGGAGTGCTGACCTGCTGTTGCAGGATGTGCACAGCCTCTTTCTGGAGGCCGGTGGTGGCCCCGGTCCATTTCATCTGCCTCTCTTGGTCCCTCTGCTAATCCAGTTGCTGCTGGCAGCCGGCCAAGGGCTTTAGTGGGGATCACAACAGTTCCGCGCCAGTTCCGCGCCAGGACCACGCCTCATCAGCATGGCACTCTGACCGTCTGGGCACCAGCCCCAGAGGAAGAAGCAGAACAGTAAACCTGAGCCCCTCAAAGCAGAGTGTCTAAAAGGCCTCCCCTCCCCCAGAAACGCCAAGCTGGACTCCGAGCGACCGAAGGCCTGAGAAGGGAACTGTTACCATCACAGTGAAATCTAGAAAGTTCACACGGTGCATGAGTGGATCCATCTTTAACGGAGGAACGTGCAACCAGCAAACCACAGGCCACCCCAAGGAAGGACCCAGTGAAGTGAGATCTTTTTATTTCTCCCAAGACAGGGTCTTGCTCTGTTGCCCAAGCTAGAGAGCAGAGGCATCATCATAGCTCACAGCAACCTCAAACCCCTGGGCTCAAGTGATCCTCCTGCCTCAGCCTCCCCAGTAGCTGGGACTGGCGAGCGCCACCAGGCCTGGCTAATTTTTTCTATTTTTTGTGGAGATGGGTCTTGCTATGTTATCCAGGCTGGTCTCAAACTCCTGGTCTCAAGTGATCCTCCCACCCTGGCCTCCCAAACTGCTGGGATTACATGCTCGGCCAAGTCAGATCTTTAAATAGGAAGAAGAACAAGGCTCGTGCTTATATCGCTGAGGACATCACTTACCAAATATTCAGGCAAAGGTCCCCTTTGGGAAGCTGGATTATGCTTCTAGAGACAGGAACAAAAGGCATCCACCTTTAAGTGTATTTTATAAAAATTAGTTACATAAACGTGCTGGTAAAAAATAAATTCAATTTATTTGAAAAAATAAATTTATTTGAAAGTAAGTTTCTCATAATCACATCCGCTAGAGATAGTGATAATCAAACCAAAAGTTTGGCATCTTTTCTGCGCATATATAACTGTCCCTTACTACCAAAGCCACCAAAACCACCCAAATCACCAAATGGTTCCTGCTTGGGATAGCGGGAGTCAGGCACCGAGCTTGAATGAGGAGGGTTGGCACAGATTCCAAGTGATTTCATTCCTGAGGCCAAGACAGTGAGCAGCAAGAGTTTCTGCAAAAGGGATTTATCTAAAGACTTACCTAACGTTATTTCACCCTGGAGCTTGAAAGTTTGGCTAGTAAGGATACCTACAATAACACACATATAAGAAGTCTACAGATGGCTTCTAAAATTCAAGAGGAAAGAAATGTCACATTTACTTATTGTCAGAGAATGAGAAAGCCCGAGAGCTCATGGCACACAAGGCCGCTGCCGTCCACAGAGCCCATGGGACGGGAAGGAGAGAGCAGTGCTCTTGGGCGTGGTGTGGTTGCTGTGAAATCCCTGTTCCAATTCTTACTGGGGGTGACCTCAGGAAAATTACAGAAACTCTCTAAGTCATAGTCTTCTTATCCGAAAAATGGAGCTGATTGTAATACCCTAGAGAGGAATAAATATTCGCCATCATTGTTACATTCTTTTAAAGAGCTGCACAGAATTCCATTCCGGGGTCAAAAATTCATTTTTGTATCCATTCCCATACAAAGGGGCATTTAAATGTGGAGAATATTTAAGCAACTTGTAATAGGATGTTAAAATGAAAATTTTGTCTGAGACCTTGTCTGTCTATATCACTATGTCTGTATTTATATGTCTATCTCTACATCTAGCTGTACACTGTATCAAATACCAAAGTGAGGTGCGGGACTGATCATGCTGGGTGTTTCAGTTGTCTCCTGTCGCATAGCAAATGACCCCCAAACTTAGTGGCTTAAAGTAACAGCATTTGTTATCTCACAGCTTCTGGAACAAAAATCCCAGCATGGCTCAGCCGGATCTTTTGTCCAGGGGTCTCTCCCAAGGCTGCAGCTAAGGCGCTGGCCAGGCTGTAGTCACTCACACTCGACTGGAAGGATTCTCCCTGGGCACCAGCACGAATGAGCTCCTTATGGCCTTGGTTCCTCACTGGCTGCTGGAGGGACGTCGCCTTTGGTTTCTTGGCTCTTGGGGCCTTTCCGTGGGGCACTCACAGCGGCGCTGGCTTCCCCCAGAGTGAGCAGGCCAGAGGTGGCGGAGTGTGGGCAAGTCGGAAGTCACAGTCTTTTACAGCCTGGTTTCAGAAGGGACATCCCAACGCTTTTGCTGTGTTCTGTTTCTTGAAACAAGTCACTAGGTCTAGCCCCCACTAAAGGGGAGGGAACACACACAGGTATGAAGACTGGCAGGTGGGGGTCTCTAGAAGCTGCTGATCACACGTTTTTTTTTCTTTTTAGGGTAAGTAACTAGGTGCACACAATTTGAAAACTGTTTTATCTTTCAGCAGAACTCAGTCTGCTGTCATTACGAACTTTTTCCTACCATTTTTGCTTTGATAGGTATTTTGATATTAGTATAGCAATGCCCGTTTTCATTTGGTTATTATTTGCACAGTGTATACATTTTCTACCTTTTCACTTTCAACTGTTCAGTTTCAGATGTGTTTTTTGTCAACAGCACATAAATGTATCTGTCTATCTAGGTCTACATATTTTTGAATGCAGTCCGAAAATCTTTGTCCTTTCACACAAAAATTTAGTCCATTTTCATTTATTTATTAATATTTTGAGCTACAAATACCATATCAGCTATATGTTATTTGTTCTGCTACTCTATCCTTTTTCATACCTTTCTTGCTTATTTTGGATCAGTTTTTTTCCATTGTCTCCCTGTTAGTTTAGAGGAGATATATATATATGTGTGTGTGTGTGCATATATATGTATTTCATATATGTGTGCATTAATATATATACTTTTTAAAAGTTGAGGTATGGCTGGGCACTGTGGCTCATCCCTGTTAATTCTAGCACTTTGGGAGGCCGAGGTGGGAGGATTGCTTAAGGCTAGGAGTTTGAGACCAGCCTGGGCAAGAGTGAAACCTACAAAATAGAAAAATCAGCTGGGCATGGTGTTGTGCTCCTGTAGTTCCAGCTACTTGGGAGGCTGAGGCAGGAGGATCACTTGAGCCCAGGAGTTTGAGGAAGCAGTGAGCTATGATGATGCCACTGCATGCCAGCAGTGGCAAAAGAATGAGAGCTTGTATAAAAAAAAAAAAAGTTGAGATATATATATATATGTATATACACACACACACATAATTCAAATACCATAAATTTAATCATTTTAAGTACATAATTCAATGTTTTTTAGTATATTCCAAGTTTGTGCAAACACTACCATTATCTAATTCTGGAACATTTTCATCACTCCAAAATAAAAACCTGTACCTGTTAGCTGTCACTCCTCACCCCAGCCCTCCAGCTTGCCTCCAGTCCCTGGCAACCACTAATTTATTTTCTGTTTCTACAGATTTGCTTATTCTGGACATTTTCTATAAATGGAATCATACAATATGTGGCCTTTTGGGTCTGCTTCTTTCACTTAGCATAATGTGCAAATACATGGTAGCATGTATCAATACTTCATTTATTTCTTTTTATTGCCAAATAATGTTCCATTGGATATACCAATTCATTGTTTATCTGTTCATCAGTTGGTGGATATTTGGGTTGTTTCCACTTTGGGGCTATTACGAATAATGCTGCTATGAACGTGCGTGCATGTGCAAGTATTTGAGTACCTATCTTCAAGTCTCTTGGAAACATAACTAGGAGTGGAATTGCAGGGTTATAAAGTTTCCTCAAAAGGTGTAACTTTTGGCCAGGCTCGGTGGTTATTAACACCTGTAATCCTAGCACTCTGGGAGGCGGAGGCGGGTGGATTGTTTGAGCTCAGGAGTTCGAGACCAGCCTGAGCAAGAGCGAGACTCCGTCTCTACTAAAAAATAGAAAGAAATTACCAGGACAAATAACAATATATAGAAAAAATTAGCCGGACATGGTGGCTCATGGCTGTAGTTGGGAGGCTGAGGTAGAAGGATAGCTTGAGCCCAGGAGTGTGAGGTTGCTGTGAGCTAGGCTGACGCCAAGGTACTCTAGCCCGGGCAACAGAGTGAGACTCTGTCTCAAAAAAAAAAAAAAAAAAAAGTGTGACTTTTGGAGGAACTGCCAAGATGTTTTCTACAGTGGGTGCATCAATTTACATTTTCACAAGCTATGTAGGAGGATTCCAATTTTTCTACATTTTCATCAACATTTGTTATTATAACTGAACTTATTAGTTCAGTTTTCCAATTTTTCTTACAGCCATCCTAATGCAGTGGTGTCTTATTGTGGTTTTGATTTGCATTTCCCTAATGACTAATGATATTGAGCATCTTTCATGTGTTAGGTCATTAAATACAAAATGTCCCATTTTAAATCAAAAGTTTAGTTTCTTATATCTCAAACAAGAAGCAGTACAATTAATCAAAGTATGCACCTAAACTTTTATCCACACAGTTTTGACATCTTAACAGTAGCTTGTTTAATGCCAGCAGCGAAGAAGCCTGGACAAGTGGCCATGAAATCGAGAAAGGCATTTGCCAACAGCTTATTGAGAATTGAATATTTTTCCTTGCAAGAAGTGGTCCAAAGCATGGAAGAAGTGGGAGTCAGTTGGTGCAAGGTCTGGTGACTATGGTGGATGACAGAGAGTTTCCAAGTCCAGGCTCTGTAGTTTGAGCAGCGTTGTTTGTGTGACATGTGGCCAAGTGTTGTCTTGCAGGAGGATTGGCCTCTCTCTATTGACCAATGTCAGCTGCTTAATTGTAAGCATCCTCATCATTTCATCCAGTTGGTTGCAGCAGACATCCAGGTTTCATTAAACTGTAGTGGATAATACCAGCACTGGATCACCAGACACATTTTTTTTGATGATTATTTGGTTGTGGACTGTGTTTTGGCACTTCATCTTTATCCAACCATAGTGCCAAATGCTTGTGATTGTCGAAAAGAATCCATTTTTCGTCACACATAACAATACGGTGTAGAAATAAATGGTTTGCCTTTATGCAAAGAAAGGCAAGCTTCGAGATGATTTCTCTTCTCTCATTTAATTCACAGGGAACCCATCTATCCAGCTTCTTTACCTTGCCAACGTGCCTCAAATGCTCCAATATTGTTAGAATAGTAACGTCAAACCTTGGTGCTAATTCACGCATAGGTTGAGATGGATTTGCTTCCACTACAGCTTTAAGCTCATCATTATCCACCTTGGTCGTCTTAGGTCACCATGTAGCTGGTTTTCAAGATTAAAATCACTAGAGTGGAACTTCTCAAACCATCGACATACTGTGTGTGCATTCATTAGCCACATCTTTCCCAAACATGCTGATATTTTGAGCTGTCTGTGCTGCATTGGTTCCATGATAGAGCTCACATTCAAATACAACACAAATTTTTGACTTACCCATGGTTTCACAAAAATTGCTCTAAAAAAAACTTTGAAAGGTAATCATAAGCCAAACCATGCATTTGAAAGACTGAGGATGTACCTTCACAGCAAAAATAAAAGTGTCAAAGTGAAATGTCAGAGATACCAACTGTCAAACTTAGCACTTAAGGAAATCAGGTATTTCATACTTAATAACCTAATACTGGCCATTTTTTTTTTTTGTTTTTGAGACAGGGTATTCCCTGTTTTCCAGGTTAAGTGTACAGTGGCATCATCATAGCTCACTGCTGCCTTCAACTCCTAGGCTTAAGCTTTCCTCTTGCCTCAGCCTCCCTAGTAGGTGAGACTATTAGATGCATGCCACCACGCCTGGCTACTTTTTTTTTTGTAGAGATGTGGTCTTGCTATTGCCTAGGCTGGTCTCAAACTCCAGGACTCAAGAGATCCTTCTACCTCAGCTTCCCAAAGTGTTAGGATTACAGGCATGAGCCACTGTGCCTGGCCCTCAAAAGGTTGATGTGTCAGAAGTCTCAGAAAGCTGAGTGCATTCTATTAAAAGGACAGGCAGGTCCCAGGTTGGGGAAAGTTGGTTAGAGGCCAGCAGATGGGTTTGGTAAGTGGATTTGGGGAACAGAGATGAGACTGAGCTTCAAAGTGCAGAGACAGACCCACTTGGCGGAGTCCTGTGCCTCGGGGTTTTCCCTCTTAAGATGTGCTGCTATTTGGTAGGTGCCAATGCTCCTGCAGCACACAGGCTTCTCATCCTCTGGAGAAGTTGTAACGCTTGTTCACACTGGTGTGAGAGAAATGGTGTGAGTGGGCTGGAGCGTCAGAGCCAGCCAGACTGCAGGGGAGTTGGCCTAGTAGGCGGGCCCTGGGCCCAGCCCCAGCCGGGCGCCCTCTGCACGTCTCTGTTCACACTGTGCGCAGATTCCCTCAAAGATCTTCAGAGTCCTGGGTTCTGAGTCTTCATCAGTTTTGCCTGGGGCATCCACCCAGAGCCTGGGTTCTTTAGTCTTCATTGGTTTTGCTGGGGACATCACAAACTCTTCAGCTGAACAAGACTTTTTGAGAGCACTCATTTTATACAGTGATTATATATTACATTTTTCTCTATAAAATGAATACTCTCAAAAAGTTAAATGAGTTAATGCACATAAAATGTTTAGAAGAGAGCCTAACACACTGCAGTGATACTGCCACTGTTGTCACAGCTGAGGAGGGCAGCCCCGGCCTAGCCCCGAAGCTGGGTAGTAAGGGGAGAATCTGGCAAGTACAAGACAGTATCTTTTGTGTATACCCTTGAAAACTTCTAAAAGCATTATGTTTTTGACATAAATTGTTAAATAATGTTTTTTAACCTAAGATTTTATAAACATTTCTTTTCAATAAATGTGTATTCATTCCACTGTGACAAGTGTTGTATAATTAACCAAAACCCTATGGAGGGACATGAATGTTGTTTCCAACTTTTCGCTGTAGGAACAATCCGGAGTTAAATTTAATTGCCAACCTATCTTTGTCAAATTTCCTATATCCATGTACTCCTTAAGATGAATCCTTGTAAAGGAGTTGCTGGGTCAAGGTTGTTTATAGTTGACAGTTACTATCAAACTCTTCTCTACAGAGTTGAACCCATTTAGACTTCCACCAACATGAGGCCACATTTCCCTTCATCCTCACCCACACTGGGCATGAATGTAAAAACTCCATTAATGTTGCCAATGCTCCCCAGAAGTTGAAAAATGGGGAGTTTGCTTCAGAAGGGGGATGTGGACCACAAAGTCTAGAAAATGCAAAGTCCAGGATGACGAACACAGACCTCCCATGATTTGAGAACTGAGTTAGCTGCCTATTTATAAATTCTAGAAAACACACTGCATGGTGCAGTTGTCAGAATATGGGCTTTTTCACAATGACCTGGGCCAGAAGCCCTGTCCTATCCCTGACCATTTACCTAGGTGACTTTGGGCCAAGGGTATAAAACAGGAACAAAAATACCCATGTTGCAGCTGTGAGTAAAGAAGGAATAAGTTACAACTCTATGTAAGAGAATATCTTACATAATACTGAATTAAAGAAGTAAATCACAGCTTATCTGTGATATAAAAGCTAAAAATAGGTAGAACTAAGTAATATATTTTAGGAATAATTTCTTTGAAAGAGAAGTGGATTGACATAAAATTCAGGAAATGGTCCCCTGGGTGAGAGGCAAGGTTGATGTGACTTGGGAGGATATTAGTTATATTCTAGGTCCCACCTCGGTGACAGTTATGCAGGTGTCCACCCCATTAAATGTACAGATGTTTCACACATATACGTACACTTCACAAAAAAGATGAGAGAAAACACCCCACAAAAATCAAAGAAACTTTTAAATGTGTTAAGAAATATTAGTTTATTTAACCAGTTTTCACAGCTGAATATTTATTTTATAAAAACTTTACAGATTGTACAGTTATAGTTCAAACTACTGAACAAAAAAGTAGGTCCCACAGATGCAAAAATACTGTACCAATCAATCCAAGGTAAAGGCAGATTTACACACTGTACAGCTCTCCACATGGCCGGGGAGGTGGTCAGTTCTAAGTATAAACTTCAAAACTGTACAAAAATAAGGTTTTGATTTTATTTCACTCTTCATACATTCAATATGATTGCAAGCTCAGAAGCCTAACTAGTAACAGGCATCTGTAGTCTGGAATCAGTACCCACTCCTGAAAGGAATGCACCTGTCTACTCACGCAGGGCACTCGTGGACACCATACTGTACTCAGTATATTGTGTAGACATAGCAGAGACCAAGAACATTAAATGTCAAATATAAGGTAGTTCTTTATTTTTTTGAAAGGAGTTTCTCGTTTAATAGTGTGCCAAAAGAATTTTAACTTATTAAATAAAATATATTCTAAGTGAACCTAAAAATTACACTTTATAAACATAAAAATACTTTATTTTGGTGTAATACATCAATCATATCTGCAAATAGAAAACCAAAACTGCATATAAAGTAGTATTTCTCACCCAGCAACAAGAAGCACTTATGTAGTTATTTTTCAAAAGGGTCAGAAAAACTATTTAAAACCCACTAGGCCTAACTTATAACTTAGATATTCATACTTAAGCTATTCAGTGATTCACTAATACTGCAAAACAAGCTTTCTTCTAGAGAGACAGTGGTTTCTTCATGTTCACTGGGTAAGAACTGGACATATTTTAAAAAAGGGGAAATCAATTGATATCTCACAGCATGAATCCTAAGCATATGTTTGGTTTGGGGGTATGCTCATCAGTGGATTTTTCATCAGAAATATGCATTCTAAAAGAAAAGTCTTACTTTTGATTTAGAATTTTCCATCTCTGAGGTATTTGTACCTTCTTGGAGACAAAGGCAATGTCTCAAATTTTTCTGTATCTCTCTTTGGGGCAGGGACAGTGAGGCTGGCTAATACCTCTTTAGATTCTGTGTTCTAGGAGGAAAAAATGAGGAAAACGAACATTCCAGACTTTTCTGTCATCCAAAACCAATAAAACACAGCTCTGTCCTTTTATACAGTACTAGCCAAAGAAAACAAAAATTAGAGCTTCCAAGAGCAGTCTAGTGCTCACATTATACTTTTATACTTGTGTGTATGTAAGTATAAAACAATGACGTTTGGACAAAGAAGCTTTGTAGTTATTTATTTTAAAGTTACAGTACTTAAAAACTCCTTGATAATAAATAGCTTGGATGTTTCCAGTCCTGCTTCCAAGCGTGAGCAACGAGTGAACTTGTTTCAGGCTGAGGATGGATTAGGGCAACTTGGACCCAATGCCATTGTCACCAGCAGACAGCCTGACCATCAAAATTCATCGATTTTCCTCTGCAAGTACTTTAACATGGAGTCCATCCCTTGGGCAGAGCCCCAGATTTTCTTGAGCACTTCGCACTCCCTCTCATTGGCCTGTTCCAGCTCCAGCTTCATGTTACAGCGCACAAGGGCTTTGGATTCCTCGAGCACCTGTGTGCAACAAGCAGGTCTTTAGCAAGGTGCATGTTTGCAGACACTGGCTCTATTTCTCCTCCAAATTCATGGAGGCAATTCTCAAACTTGAGCAATGACCTATTAACAAGGTTTCCAGACAGTTTTTCACAATATATACCAGGCCTAATTTATGAATAAAGCATATTTCACACTAGATGGGGGGTAAATTCTCAACTTTAAAGTGGCTGTTAAGCTATTTCAAAAGAGAGCAGGGCTGTCTGCAATCTGGCCCTCACTCCGCGTGAGACCGGCCTCGGCCCCGCACTGCTGCTGCAGCTGGCGGACCCTGGCCGGACACAGCTCTGCTGCTGCTCACTGACACTCTGAGAATGCTTGCTACGGGGATTTTCTAAACAAAATTTAATTTTAATGACGGTTGTTCATATGGCTCAAACAGTTTACATGGGAGTTGTGTCAGCTAATATTGAACATTTCACCCTGCAATTTGCTAAATGCAATCTTGTTAGAAGATTATTATAATTATATTATTAAACAAAAACTTAGGCCCAGTGTGGTGGTGGGGAACCAATCGTGTGATTATATGAAAAGGCTTAGGAAACGGTAAAGAATTATATCAATGTGCTGTTGTAAACGTTCATAATGGGACATCCGAAGTTACTAAATTTCAGACTGAAGTCCATTCCTTTAATCCTGGGTATTTGAAAGGGAGGACAGGCAACGCATCTGGGGCAAAGGCGTCTGGCAGGGTTTCATGGGAAGGTGGCTCTGCAGGGGCAAATGTGGGTAACTCAGAAATACTGTCAAACTGGTAAGTTCTCTGAAGGAAAGGGTTCTATTTTTAAAAAAGCAGTATATGTGACAGAACCAATTAGACGTACAACTGGATTACATGAGGCAAGCTCCTTAATTCGAACCATGACTTCCTGGGTGAAGGTCCCGGGCCAGAACACCTGGGAGACCAGGCCCTTGCCACACGCCTCCTGTGCGGTCAGCTTCCGCCCGCTGAGCAACATTTCATTTGCCTGCAAGGAAGAAGAGTGAATGTGATGTGAAATGCCGGGGAGGCAGGCAGAGAAGACCCAGCCTGAAAACTCACCCCTCAAAAATCCAAACCTAGGATAGGCGTGTGAGAACGCCAGCCCCAGCAGGGACAATGCGCACACACTCTAGGGCCACGGAGAGCAGGCCCCGTGCGAAGTGGGAAAGTAGCACACAGGGCTGGTGATTTTCTAAAAATAGAATGTGAAAGGCTTATTTTATGATGTAATGCAGAATCACAGGGACTGAACAAAGAGATCTAAATTAAAAAAGGTCTATCTGCCGCTCATTTGAAAAGTTACCAGCATAACCTCCTCTCCTCACCTGCCTTCCTGTCCTTCCTCCCACGCGCAAACTCACAAAACACCCTGGGGAAATAAGGCATAAACAAGGTTGGGTAATGTGTAATTTTAAGGGTCTGAATCAGGCGCACAACTACTTCAAAATACTTTCTGTATCTGGGAGGGGACAGCAGTGACTTGTTCTCAATGTACAGAGAAAATGTTCTCGTGGCAGTGACTGTGTCTGCTGGAGTGTACCTGGGAGGCCACACTGTATCACCTGGATATTAAAGGAAGAAATTATCGAGGACCTGAATGTGTCCAAAATTACTACAGTTTGCTTAAGAGTCTGATTACAGTTACTTCACATGACTTAATGGAGAAAGCTAACATTTGTTTTTGCTTAAAAAATGTGTATATATATGAAACTGATTTTAACTTTGTCCTGGATTCTAGATGACTTTTTTTTTTTTTTTTGGAGACACAGTCTCACTCTGCTGCCCGGGCTAGAGTGAGTGCCGTGGCGTCAGCCTAGCTCACAGCAACCTCAAACTCCTGGGCTCAAGTGATCCTACTGCCTCAGCCTCCCGAGTAGCTGGGACTACAGGCATGTACCACCATGCCCGGCAAATTTTTTCTATATATTTTTAGTTGGCCAATGAATTTCTTTCTATTTATAGTAGAGACGAGGTCTCGCTCTTGCTCAGGCTGGTTTCGAACTCCTGACCTTGAGCAATCCGCCCGCCTTGGCCTCCCAGAATGCTAGGTTTACAGGCGTGAGCCACCGCGCCCGGCCCTAGATCACTTTTAAGGTCTCACACAATGTGTATGGATTTGACATCATTCACATGACAGACTCAATGACACTGCGATAAGGTGAGGAGAGGAGATCTGTCTGACGAACTCCACACCAGCGTGCTGTGACCACTTCCTTTCGGCATCCTCTTGCCTCGTTAACCTTCCTAACGCTGCTGGTCTGGAAGACAACTTGACTATGAGCTTCTGGGGCTTGGGTAGAACAGACTTTTGGCAGGTGGCTTCCTTTTCCAAGAGAGGCAAAATCTTAAGGAAAGGCCCCAAAGTCACTAAGTCTGTCTGTCGGCGGACAGTGCCTGCACACTTCCTGCCGCCGTGCTGACGCTGCCGACTGCAGGGACACTTGCCCACAGAGCGCAGAGAAGAGTCGGCAAAGCACTGGCTTGTCCACTGCCCTTTCACCACAGGCAGAAACTGGAAAACAAGGCTGGGGACGGACCCTTGCAAGAAGGGCTTGCAAGTTCTTAATTACCACCCAATGTGCAATCTGTTATTTGAGCTAAGTCTTGGACAAAGTCCTGGGTGTTTGAAGAATTTGGAGATGTTCTTCAAAATCCTTGAACTGAAGAGCCCCTTCTTGGTGAAAAGAGGGCCCGCAAATAAAGAATGGATAATGTGTTAGCTTTAAGATATTAACAGTTCTTCTCTAAAGGCACATTCAAATACAGCGAGACGATGATAGAACGGGGGTTCCTCACGCGACAACTCGGTGGGGAAATGCTCCGTGGTAACAGAGTTTCCTTTTCTAGATCCTGTTTCGTTCATTCTCAACATCCAGTGAAGACAACACCACAACCAGTCGTTAAGCAAAGCATGAAGTGTGTTCTCAAGACCGACCTGAACCACAGAGCCTTAGCCTGGCAGGCAGGCAAACGACCCCGGCCGCACCCCTCTGGACCGCTGGGTCTTCAGTGAGCGCCTTCTCCAGCCCCTCCCTGGGCTGCCTGTCCTGCGCACTCACCCGTCAGAATGTCACTTTCTGCCACCTGAGGTCGACGTGCAGCTCCACTGCTGCTCCCTTCCCGCCTCCCTTTCACTCCCCTTGATTCTCACCGCTGGCAACAGCTGATCAACAACAGGCCTTCTCTCTAGTCACAAACCTCTCCTCTGAGCGTGGCTGGAGTTTTTCCCTCCCTGCTTTCAGTTTTCTCTATTCCAGAAGGTTGGATGACAAGTAGGGGCATTCCTGCATTCTCCAAGGGCAGGAATGACAGGACTGATTTGAGGTTGTTAATGTTTTCTCATGTAGACACAGGCAGTAAACTAGTCTAAACTACAGTCACCAAAACAAAACAAAACCAAAAAACTGATGAAAAAATTCCCTTGGTAAGATTAGCAGGATTAAATATATACTCCACCTGAGTGGGCACGTCCTCATTCATGCAGTTTTCAGCAGTTTGAGAGGCTCCAAAGTTTTATACCCAAGTACCGGATTCACAATGATGCAGTCACTGGGAACTTGACCAGCTGCCACTTGTCCGGGATGGCAGAGTGCACAGAGACCAAATGCAGACAACCTACCCTAAGTGGGCAGAACTGCCCAATTGTTTTTAAAAAAGTTACTGTGTAACCATCCAAATAAGAAATGCCAGAGAAAGTAGAAGAGAGATGTCTTTTAGTTTGGTCAGAAAGATCACAGGAAGAGGTGCAGTAAGGAAATGGGGAGTTTCAGACCTCAGGGGGCAGCTGTGGCACCAGTGGTGCCACTTCCTCCCTTGCGCTAGTCTCTAAACTCAGGAGGAGCTTTATGGGTGAACTCAGGGTAAGGACATCAGCCATTCACTGGGCGCTTCTCCAGCCCCGCACCCAAGCAGGTCCCCAAGAGCTGCAAGGTGCCACACGGCACCAACTTCTGTGCTCCCATCGGCTGGTGTTCCTTCAGGGGCCAATCACAGTGCCTCAAACACTGCTCGGGCCTACAGGCTCACAGCAGTGGTCCCTGAGCCAGGCCTGTGACTTTGCAGAGTGTCTGGCCCATGGCAGGCACCAATGAGTGTTCGCTGGGCACCGGGAGAGCTGAACTGCACAAGAGGCTCCTGGGTCATCTGCGCAGCCTGCACCTGCAGCCTGGTGTCAGCGCTCTCACCCTACAGTGGACGCCGTGCGGAAAGGAGAGCCTGCACAGCCTGCTTCACGGGCATGTTCTTTTTATCGTCATAATATGATCCCTCTAGCTCATCCACCTGGCAGAGCTGTGCACATACCAAGTGGGGAACACCAAACTTGTTCTAGTCTCGCCTCAGGCTGCCAAAAGCTCAAATACACCAACAGCTTATGAAAGGAGCGACATTTTCATAGTCACTTTGAACAAGAGTTGTCACAATAGCATTTATTCACTTTCTGTACAGAACTTTTGTCAAATACTCTGCTCAGAAAGTACAGGCTGGGCTGGGTGCAGTGGCTCACGCCTATAATACTAATACTTTTGAGACGCCAAGGTGGGAGGATCACTTGAGGCCAGGAGATCAAGACCAGCCTGGGCCACAGAGCAAGACCCTGTCTTTAAAAAAAAAAAAACCAAAAAGCTATATAGGATTCATTCTCATTCTATGCCTCCTAACTCCTTATGATTATATCAATAGCAGGTCTCTAAC
>CAUYMX010023630.1:0-55450 GCA_963573855.1 Lepilemur septentrionalis
TGAAAAATTTCTTTTTTTTTTTTTTTAAGTTGACTTATCTGGTTACATTCAAAAACCTACTCTGTCGAAGTAGTCCGGAGAGTACATACATAGTGCTCCTACTGTATCTACGTACAACCAACCCGCCCTTTTAAGTGTACCATTAAATGAGTTTCAGTGAATTTACCAAGGTGTACAGTTAATCACATAACTCAGTTTTTGAGGAATTCCTTTCCCCTATTGAGACCCCTACTTCCGCTCCCAACTACTTTTCAAGCATATCCCACCCTTCCACTGTGCCTCCCCACGTCGCTCAGACATGGGTTTACCCCCTACCCCCGCTTTCCCTAGTGTTCACACCCACCCTTTGAGCACCATAGTGTTAATCAGTCAATACCAGTTTGATGGCGAGTACAAGTGGGACCCATTCTTCGGGTCTTGTGTCACCTCACTTCGAATAATGAGCTCAAGCTTAATCCAGGATAATACAAGAGGTGCTAACTCACTGTCATTTCTTAAAATTGAGTAATATTCCGTTGTGAACATATACCAGATTTTAACAATCCACTCATGAATTGATGGGCACTTGGGTTTTTTCCATGACCTAGCAATAGTGAATTGTGCTGCCATAAACATTCGAGTGCAGATGTCTTTATCATAGAATGTCTTGTGCTCTTTTGGGTAGATGCCTAATAATGCTATTTTGGAGATTCCTCAAAGAGCTGAAAAATTTCTTGATTGAGTCTGTGTGTTTTCTTGAAATTTGTTGAGGTTTTTTTAAAAAAAAAAAAAGAACACCGCTATTTTGAATTCTTTTTCTAAGCAATTACACATCTCCATCACTTTAAGATTGGTATCTGGCACCTTGGCACCTTATTTTGTTAATTTGGTGAAGTCATATTAATATTTTCCTTAATGTTCTTGATGCTTGTGGAAATGCAACCATGTCTGCACATTGAAAAATTAGGTATTTATTTTATACTTTGCAGTCTGGGTTTGTTTGTTCTTGCCCTTCTTTGGGGGGCCTTCCAAAGATTCTCAGCAGAATGACTGTTGGTGGCCCAGATGGACCTGGGGAAGACCAAGGATGGTAATGGGGCTGTGTGGGAATGCTGTCCAGAGACCTGAGTCCAGATGACTTTTTTGGTTGCCCAGATGTATGTGCCTTCCAGCAGGTCTCTGCATGAAAAGAATGGATCCCCAGCTGCAGTGATAGGTGTTAGAGTAAAGCTAGAGTTCCCTTGGGATCTGCTGTGGAACAAAGGCTGGTGGACCCATCTTGTTGGCTCAGACAGGTGTGCATCACTCAGCAGGCCCATGCATAAACAGGGTAATTCTTCACTGCAATATGAGGAGCCATAGATAAGACTGGTCCCCCTTGAGATCTGTTGTGGAATAGAGGCTGGAGAGCCCAGTGTTGGCTCAGAAGGGTTCACATTGTCCTGAAAGTTCCTGCACAGATAACATAGTTCCTTGATTACATCAGGAGGAGCTGGAGATAAGACTGGGCCCCCTCAGGATTTACTGTGGGGCTGAGACTGGAGTTTGCATTTTGTTGGCTCAGGTAAGCGTGTGTCACCCAGCAGGTTTCAGAACAGACAGGATAGTTCCTGGTCTGCAGTGGGAGGGACCAGAACAGAGACTGGGAGTCCTTGAGATCTGCTGTGGAATAGGGGCTAGAGATCCCAGTTTCCTCAGCTCAGAGGGCACACATATCTCTAGAGGACCCTGCACAGATGATTTGGTTCCTTAACTGCACCAGCCGGATGGGGGCTGAAGCTGAGAAGGGGCCCCCTCTGAATCTGCTGTTGATCAGAGGCTGCACAGCGCAGGGTCATTGGCTCAAAGGGGTAGGTGTATCTTTGGCAGATCATTTTGGTTGCAGGCTCAAGGCCAAACAGGAGTGTAGCCAAGCTTCTGGGAGGACTGGGCCAATTCTGGGGTTGAACCTGAGAGTAAGTTTGGTGGATCAGCTACCTGGATGTCACTGTGAACTCTCAAAATGCCTCTCCTAGATGTTGGGCTCCACCAGGGTTTTAGAAACTCCTACCTGAATCCTAAGTCTCCTGCAGAGAGACTTTTAACTGTGAATGGGTGCAGAATTCTTATTGTTGTTGGGGGATATGAATGCGTTACTTTCTATTCCATCATCTTGGTAACATCCCTACCTGCCTTCTTCCATAAATCTTAATACTAATTAAGTTATTATTATTAGTTAATAATACTATTATTAGCATTATGTATTAATTTATATTGGTACTTGCCAGTGATAGGGGTTAGGATAATATTCCAATCTATTGTTTGATAAAGTAGCTCCCTAGAGACCAAACTTTGAAATTAACAATAGCTTGTTTATTGAGGAGCTCATAAAACTAAAATAAAGTCATCAGTTTCCAAAAATAAGAAAAATTATAATGTCCACACAATTCAATTCTTGTGTATTTTTTAAGATTTCTCTATTTTGACGAGTTACTCAATAAAAGTATCTAAAGTTGTTGACTATAACTGTAATTTATAATAATAAAATACATTTTTGTTTTTTTAGGCAGATTTCCAAAATTATATTTTAATACTTCTTTTGTATAAATTTTTCAGTGAAGTTGGTTTTAGGCAGAGTGACTTATAGATAAAGGGGCAATAAGTGAGTATTGCATTTGTTTTCCTCATCAGACTCACATGCACAAGAGTAAACTTCACAATTTACCAGGTACAAATCATAAAAAGAAAGGTGTCAAAACAAAAGTGAGTTTATGGAAGCAAATATATCATTCTTTTAAAAGGTGAATTGATGTAAGTTATAAAATTTTGTCTCTATCATCCCTGTAATAGATATTCTGGAGCCATTGACATATACTAATCATTAAGATTGATTATATGAAGCCAAATTTAGGACATTTTTTTCCCAAGAAAAATGATTAAATATTGACTTACTTTTAAAGGAATTCTTTCCTGGAATTTTTTTAGGAAACTTTTTCAAGAAAATATATGTTGACACAAATATAAGAGATTGGCATGCTTTTTATACCCTTTTTGCTTAGGCGAAAATGTATAGATAATGAGGGACAAGATTAGAATGCCTGTATAATATAACTGGAAAAATTGGTAGAAAACTGCTTTTATATGTTGTTAAATGGAAAATTTTCAGAAATTTAAAAATGAATTCAACTATAAAGATTTAAGAATGGATTAAATGAAATAGGTCTATGCTATGCTAACCTTGGAGCAAGAGACTTATCATAGTGTGATTTATTTATCACTAAAACCTTTGACAGTCTCAACATTATAATTCACTCGAGAAAATGGTTGTGTAGAGGTGAGAGATTTGAGTGTTGCTAGGGATAACTCCTCTCACAAAAAAATTTCTCTTTTATAGGTGCCTAAGACTTCATGTGGAAGACTATGCTTTCAGTTTTCAATATTTTCATAAAGTAGTACACTAGAATTTCAGACAGACTTGGGTTTCAATTCTAGCTCTGCCTTAGATATGACCTTAAATAAATTACCTCACCTTTCTGAGACATAATTTCTTTATCTATAAAATCTGGTTAACAATACCTAACTTCTAGCCTATTTTTATGAAAATTAAAAACTACATTAAACATAAAACACCAAACATCCTTTCTGGAAAGTAATTGTCTCTTAAAAAATTAAGAAATTCTTCAAGAGTTTATAATTTGAATGATTTCTTCCAGCAAACTAGTGGGTGGAATTGTGTCCTTCTTGATCTTAATGTAGGATAGTAGTCATTAAAGTTAGCACAGGTGATAAGTATAGAGGAAAAGGAAGAAATATATAAGGGCAACTATTGATAATTTCATAAATACTTTTCTTTTTACAATAATTTCCCCTTTGAAATTTGATCTTGAGAAATAACTATAAACACAAACTATATATAACAAGATATTCATTGCATAATTTTATAGTAACAATAACAATAAAATAGGAAAAAGTATATGTTTAAAAATAGGAAACTGTTTATACCAAATTATAACTATCAGATAGAGTATTAAGCAATCATTGAAAATGACTATTATAAGAGGAAAATGTTACTGATGTATATACATTTAAATATATAGAAATACAAGATTGGGAGGAAATGGAGCAACATTTCCATAAAATGTATTTATGGGAAGATATTTTATTCTTACTTTTCTCTTTTTTTTGAAAAGAGCTTTTATTGCTTTTATATAAACCAAACAAAATAAAATAATGGATGAAGGGTGAATTTTTCAAAGCAAATGTTCACAGCTATCCATAGTCATTGTGATGTCAGAACAGCCATGGGACTACATAACTTGACAATAAAGTATATTCAAGCTTAAAAAACCAAATTCACTAAGTAGACCCTGGTGTAAGTAGCAGGTCTATGATACTTGCTTTTTATTCATTTTATGCATTTAGACATGAACTTATACTACAACAGAATTCAAGATGTTCAGAGCCAAATATCATTGATTAACTTAAAACAAATGGCCCACTTTATTTGAAAACAAAATTGAAAAGGTTGAATTAAGGCTGAGGCTATTACTCTGTTTTCTGAACACCATCCCTTTACCACTTGCTGGGTCAAATCAATTTGACCTTGAACTTCCCTTGCATTTTTTCACATAGCACTTTGGAGGCTATTGGAGCCACCAGCATCTGGACTTGCCTTAAGGCAATGGCCCTACTGATGCCACAGCCACATTTCTCCAGCATAGACTTAGAGAAAGGTGATCAACCAAATATTCTAATGTGAATTTTATGCAATATCAGCAAAATATTCAAGTCTAAAAGTGAAGTATTATGTTTCAACCACAAACTCCTTGATCTTGATAATACAATTGACCCTTGAATAGCATGGGTTTGAAATGTACGGGTCCACTTATACACAAATTTTTGAACCAAATACAGATAGAAAATATACTATTTGGAGGATGTAAAAGCCAAATATATAAAGGGCCAACTTTTTGTATATGTGGGTTCTGAAGGTATGACTGTGGGACTTGAGTATGTGCAGATTTTGGTACACATGGGGGTCCTGGAACCAATCCCTCACAGTTAACAAGTGATGATTATGTATACATCAAAATATACAGTCAGCCACCCGTATCTGTGGGTTCCATATACACAGATCCATCCATGGATCAGAAATATTCAGAAAAGAAAACAATACAAAATACAAATAGAAAACTTTATAGTGTAACAACTATTTCCATAGCATTTACATTGTATTAGGTATTATAAGTAACCTAGAGATGATTTAAAGCATATGCAAATATTATGCCATTTTATATAAGGAACCTGAGCATCTGTGGAGTTTGCTTATTGAGGCAGGAATCCTGGAACCAATCCCCTGCAGATACCAAGACTGTAGCAAGTTACAAGGGCAAGGTGGTAATGGACAATTAACATATACCACACTAGCCTGTATTAAGTGTGCACCATTTATGACTGGATTATTCTAGGATTGATTTTACAAATTATCTTGCTCATCTTGTTTTTTTATCGGTACATTTCTAAGTTCATCAGCAGATAATAGAAGATAAACTATAGCTAACCTTATAGCTGAGAATCTCTGGAAATATGTAAAAGCGAGGTGGAAATATGATCATATTTGCTTAATATGTTCTTATTACTAATTCACAAATCACTTAGGAATCTCAAAATATAGCATCTTTCTCTCATTATAGTATTGAGGAAGCTGTTGGGAAATAATTTTTCATGAGTCTCTCATGCTTCTTCACATTTTGTGAGCAAAGAAAGATACTGGCTGTCTTTGTTCAAAGACTGTGTTTTATAGGATGGTTATATAGCAAGGAGTCTTGGCAAATAGAGTGCCTTCTTTGAAACAGAGGGGGGGTTTGTTTTCTGTCCAGTATAGTAAAGACAGTGTTTCTATCTGGAGCCAAGGTCAGGCAGGTTTTCTTGCTTCCTATTATAACAGCTTGGGATTTCCTGAGCTTGCTAGTTCTTCAACTATGAGCAAAACCACTGCATGCAAGCCACCCAAAACATTCATCTGGCTCACCCTGTGTTGACCCTGTGAGAATTGGGGTGCAAGAAGGGATACTAAAATGAAGCTCATGGTGCTTCTACTACTGTGTCTTCTGCCATCTCCATAAAATCGTGGCAGGCCAACTTGTGCGCTTGCAAGCAGGGTAAATCCCAGATTCTTCACATTTGCTGTAGAAGGTTAGAACTAAATTTGCTTACTATCTTTACCAATGGCGCAGCACCTATTGTCATATAGCTCTATGTCAATTCTTATATGAATATTTTTATTTCATTATCTATTTCTTCAGACTACCTAAGGAATGTTTATAATATGTATTACTTTGTGTATATGTGTAGATATGTAAATAAATATGCATTGAAATGTAGGTTTAAGACATAAACATATATTCTTTGGAATGTGATGTTTATTGGAGAGGAATGGATATGATACTAAGAAAAGGAGAAGCAACAGGAGAAGGTAAATACTGGGCCCTATTTTCCTTATTTCTTCTGTACTCTATAGCTCTGATATCTTTGTATTTTTAAGTGGCCTAGTTTTATTCTTTGTTAATTCTAAGGAGAATCATTGTGATAAAGATGTGCAGACATAAGGGAAAACAGAGCAAAAGAAGAATGACAGAAAGATATAAAGGAAACACAGAGAGACAGATTAGAAAGTGGATTCTCTCCCTTCTATCTCCTCATGGTTCTTTATTCTACTTTCAGTACTGGGACAATGAATTGCAACTTAAAGGTTAACTTTTTACAAAGTTGCCATTCAGAGGGTAAGTTTAAGTGGATCCTTTTTGACTCAGTAACTTTCTGTATTTCATAATGCTTATTATCTTGCATATACATATTATTTCGGTTTCGCTTGGGAAACTCATTTTATCTAGCTCTGAAATTTTCTTTACTAGCTCAGGGGAAGCAATTTTGGGAACATAGGCTGGAATCTACATGTGGAATGTTTTGTTGGACACAAGCAGTGAATAAGCCTTTTCTAAGGTTAAAGAATATGAGAAATAAAGCTTAGACATTAGTAAGAACTTTGTCAATTGACTAGAGGAAAGTAGATAATATGACTAGAGCAAAAATAAAAGGTTGATGAAACAAATAAATGTAATACTTGGAAAATTACAGTTTCATGGTTGAATTGAATTGGATAAAATGTATAAATAATTAATAGTTGGTGGCATAGAACTGTGGTCCCCAAGCCCTGGGCTGTGGACTGGGGTGGCCTGTTGGGAACTGGGCCACACAGCAGGAGGTGAGCTGCTGTCAAGCAAGTGAAGCTTCATCTGTATTTACAGCCATTCCCTATCAGTGGCATCACCGCCTGAGCTCTGCCTCCTGTCAGATCAGTCACTGTCTCCCATCACCCCCAGATGAGTTTGTCCAGTTACAGGAAAACAAGCTTAAGGCTCCCACTCATTCTACATTATGGTGAGTTGTATAATTATTTCATTATATATTATAATGTAATAATAACAGAAACAAAGTGCATAATAAATATAATGTGCCTGAATCACTCTGAAACCATCCCCGACCCCCTGGTCTGTGAAACAATTGTCTTCCATGAAACTGGTTCCTGGTGCCAAAAAGGTTGGGGACCACTGGCACAGAAGATAGAATATTGTTCCATTCATTACAATAAAAACATATTTTATTCATAATATTAAGGAGAAACTGTGAGGAGGCAGTGACAGAAAAACATTACAAATTATGGTTGATGAGTGCATAGACTGAGAAAGTAGAATGAGTTTCAAGAGTGAAATGATACATTCTGAAGAAAGAGGATGTCTCTTTCTCTTACACTGTTCTTCACAGAGTGGGAACTGTTCCAGAGTTGGAATTATTTGCATACTACCTGTATTGGTTTCCTGTGGCTGCTGTAACAAATTACCACAAAGGTGGTGGCCTGAACGATAGAATTGGATCAGCAAGGGTGTATTTCCTCCAAAGGCCCTGGGAGAGAATCCATTCCTTGTATCTCCTAGATTCTGGTGGCTACTGGCATTCCTTGACTTATGGCCACGTCACTCCAGTCTCTGCCTCTGTATTTACATTGTCCTTTCCTCTGTGTGTCTGTCTAATCGCCCTGTGCCTTCCTCTTATAAGGATACATGTGATAGCATTTAGGGCCCACCCAGATAATCGAGGACAACTTCTTCATCTAAAAATCTAGTTTAACTACATCTGCAAAACTTTTTCGTGTAAGATAACATTTGCAAATTCCAGGGATTACAAACTAGTATTTTTAAAGCCCACCAGTGAGCCTTCCTCACTGCCTGGTGGTGACAAGCCACAGAGACAGCTGGGGACTAAGAATCCAATCATTTCTCTGCTCAGCAAGCTGAGCGCCACAGAGACCAGTGCACTCTTTAATAATTTAACAGAAATCTTGAGTTTGTCTTGCAGGATGACAGAAAAAGAAAGCATTTGTTACAATCCCCACTGCTTACAAAACTGGATGAAGCAGCTTGGAATCAATATACCTGACTAGAGCCACGTGTTTCATACCAACTTCCCCCAAATTTGCACATGTGACCCATGAAGAAACATAAAGAGGCAACTGCACATGCCCAAGGGACTTTCCAAACTCCTCTTTCTTTTAGCCAATCACTGTCTAGCCCCAAAATCACACACCCAAAATCATTCCCTTAAATCTATGGTTGTAAGGTCACTATAGGGAGAGAGATTTGAGCCCAACTTCTATCTCCTTGTTTGTCTGCCTAGCAACAAACCTCTCTGTACACACATAAAAAAATAAAAAATAAATTATTTGCACAATGGACTTTATTACACCTATGGAAATTTGGAAGAATATTTGAAAAGTTGTTAGAAATACCAGATTTTCATTAAGTAGAATTTCCCCTAGAAGGCAATCCCAAAGAAGTCATTTTACTATGAAGAGACAATGGATTCCCAAAGTACATTTATATAAGATTACCACAAACAGTAATTAGGAAGAAAAAGATCTTTGAAGAAGAGAGGAATTTCTTTGGTTTTAACCATTTTTATATAAACTAAACTAAAATACTTATTTTTGAAATATTAACTCTGCTACCTTTATATTTCCCAAGTGAGCATTAATTTTTAAAGAAACATGGTTGAGTAAAAACATGGTAAGTATCTGCAGCAATTCATCATCTCCTATATTAAAATAGAGGCCACAGCTGTGTAAAACCATGGGGAGTAGCAGAAACATGCTTTCCACATTCACAGAAACTATCCATAGCTTAATGTAAAGAGGATTAGTTTTCAAATTATAGAAAAGCTACTTAACTGGCTATATTACTAGCTCTGATTTTGTGCAAGTCAGTGAATTCTTTGAGCTAAAGTTTTGTCTATATAATAGAAATTATCATACCTATATCACAGGGATGCTATCAGTTAAATAGGATCATATAATAAAAACACTAAATGTGATATCTAAAACATAAATTTATATCCTATTTCTTTTTCTTTATTTTAGGGAGAGAGGACTTATGTAACAAAAAGCAGGATGATACCCAGGATAACCAGTTAGGTAGGAATTCTATAAGTAACAATTTAATGTAGTTCTCTTTGTCATTTATTCAGATGTTAAAAATACCAATTATTCCAAAGTATATTAGTGGATATCAATGTTTTCCTTTTGAATCTACATAGCAGAATCATACTAACTCTCAACTATTTCCTTCTTCTTTTTTTTTTTTTTTTTTTTGAGCACCCAGTGCATGACACCGTCCTATCTTGCCTATAGTTAAGTAACAGTGATGCTGAATTATGGCTAATAGAATATGGACCTAAGTCATATATGCTAATTCTAGGTTTAGATCTTAAAATCTCTTATGAAATATTCCATGAAGTTTTTACTCCCTTGCCTGCCAGACAGATGTAGAAAATTTAATAGAAGTCTCTGAGACCTTGAAGTAGAAATTGGCAAACTACAGTCCAGGGGCCAAATCTAGCTGCCCAACATCTTTTGTAAATTGAATTAAAATTTTAGATTGTATTGTAAATACATTTTGGTAATGTTTTATTAGAGAGGACCCATGCTTATTCATTAATGCTGGTTTCTTGCTGTAATATCTAAGTTGTGTAGTTTGTCTAAGACTGTATGACCCACAAAGACTAAAATATTTACTATCTGGCCCTTTACAGAAACTGTGCCAACTCATTCCCTAGAGCATAATGGACCTGCAAGACAGAAGTAACCTAGGTCCCTAAACAATTGCACACAACAGAAGTGCATGTGTCTGTTCCTCCTAGCAGCTCTGTGCTGACTCATGTTGAATTGCAATATGAATGAAATATTCAATATAAGTGAGAAATATAATGCACGATTAAGATAATGGGATTTTATATTTCTGCAGCTAGCATTTACTTTAATATGGAAATTAGTACTTGCAATAGGTTGATGCTTTAACAAAATCCACAATACGTGCCATACTTAGCTATGTTGTGATAAATTGCACAGAAACTGATATCAGAGGCTGGCCAAATGTCTGTCTGTGTTATATAGTGACAAGATATTTGGTAAAACATTTCCTACAATAACTTAGAAATCAGACCTTGTGCCTCCTTGAGCTGATGAATCTATAAAAAGAGGATAAAAATAATCAGAATGTAAATGTGTGTTGGCTACTATTTCTTGCCAGTGACAAAATATTACAAAAAACAAGGAAGCTCAGAAAGAACTGTGCCAATTTGCAAGCAGAGGTGAAAAGTAATAAAGTCCAGAAATTCAGGATCTTTCAGTGTCATAAAAGGTTTTAGATCACAAATAGCAAGGGTTGTGATTTTCAAAAAGCTCAGAGCTATGAAGACCCAAGGAGATTACTCAGTTGAACACTGACTTAGCCCTGCAGCAAATTAAATCGATAGTGTTGCAATCCCACTGAAGGTTATTGTTTCAGACAGTTTCAAGGTAGTCACCATTAAATCGAAAGAGATGGACATTTGGGTGGGGTAATGAAGCAAAGGAATAAAGAAGATTTGAGAATGATCCTTAGGAATGAAATTTGTGTGTGATTATCAGTTCATAGAGCTGACTTGGAAGCAAATAAATCAGGAGTCTACTAGGTTTTTGAGATAACTATTTCTCAGGGATGCACAAACATTGACTAGCAAACGAAAAACACAAAGAAAGGATTGTAGGCTTTAAAACAGTCTCCATGTGGGAAGAGGATAGAAAGAAACATGTAGACCTCAAGGGTAGACATAATTTCCTAAAGCTTCTCAGGTGTGACCTTGGAGATTTTAGATAAGGATTCACCATCCAACTGATACACACCAGTGATGAATGGTGAGGCGGGGGAGAGAAGGGGAGGGCAGAGACTTTTTTTGTTTTTTTAATTAACTAAATTCTCTGCACCTCCTCCATCTACTCTTTTATTCTCCTCTCAACCATTAAAGAAATATGTAGATCTTCAGGATGGTAACAGAACAGAAAGGAAAGATCCCGGGTTTCTGAAAACACTGCAGAGAGCAAGGTCCCACAAAGTTGCACTGGCATGTGATATACATAAGCAATTAACTGTGCAACTTTATTAAGTCACCAAGATATCCAGATTTATTTTGGCCCAGCTGGTGTTTATACTTACAAGCAAAACCTCATGAATTGTCACCTTTGATTTTATTTTTGAATTTTTACTGGTCTCTATTTTGTCTTCTGTTGTATAATTATATAATAGCTTTCCCCACTTTGCTGAACAATTTGCAGATTTTCATAGATCTCTTTCTTAGAATTTTTACCTTTGTTTTTCTATATTTTCTATATATATCTATGAATATAAAATATTTTCTATATTTTATATTCACTTGTTCTTATTTCTAAATACATTATCCAAAGAACAAAATAGAATAAAACATTATATAAATAATTATGTTCCCTTGCACATAGGCTATTTTAGGTATCATTTAAAAATGTTTGTTTAGATGGATTTTATAGACTAATTTTATGACCTAAAAGATATGTCACAAATTTTTAGATACATACCTGAAATTCTATTTTTTTCCGCCTCTCAACTCCTACATTCTTGGGGAGAAAAAAAATTCCAATACAGCCATTTCTTATGAATATCTATCTCCCCTCCAAATCTTTTTGGATAACATAGTACTCAACCTTTCTCCAAAAAATTTGCATCTTTTAATTTTTCCTTTGTTTCTACGACTTCCTAATAACTAAAGGTTGTTTGAAAATGCAATATTTTTGTGTAAAGTTTAAAGGTTACAAAGCACTGCTATGTAAAGATAGGCTTCTTATTAATTGGCTCAAAATGAAATAAAAAATATTCATTAGGATGTGATTTTTAATGACATGTGTTTCTCTTCAATCCCAAATGTAATCTTTTGGCCGATAGACCTTATAATATTTTTAAGAATGGTTTAACTGGATGTAAACTAAGAAATATTTTTCTAACATGCTACTAGATCTCTTTATTACACTTAGTGCACTAGATTTATTGTGTTAGTAAATAATGTGAAAAGACAAAGAGAAAAGAATTAAACACAGGGGTAGAGTAAACAAAGCTCATGAGAGTGGTTAGCTTCTAAAATTTAAGCTCTTTTTAAACATCTATAGTGAATAGATTGTACATTGAGAAATGTTTATGTAACATAAGAAAACATTTTGATGATTTGTTAAAAATAGAAATTACATTATCAGATATATAGCATATGAATGAAGTAGTATAATAAATATATCTAAATGATTAACAAACTTTTGTATACGTTAATTTTTTTAATTTAAAATTTAAAAATCTGAAAAGATCATTTGGAGGGCTCTCTCACTAGCTCTTTGACTATTAAGCTTTTTAGCTCTTGATGTTATTTGGATAACAAATACATAGATTATACTATTTGATATCTTTAATCTAAAATGTTTTATAATATTATGTGTGATTTTAAATTATACACTACAAAATTCTATATGGCATTTTATTTGCAGTTTGTTTTAAAGTTTTTATTTTAAAATAATACATGCTCTTGATAGGTTGCAAAATGTTTACAGATTCTTCTTATTGGGCACACAAATTCCTTCGCACTGTGACAGTTTGTTATTGTCTAGTATACTTAAACTACATCAATACTCTGACCCAGCAATCCAATGCCTAGATATTTAACCAAGTAAATGAAAACATATATCCCTAGAAATATTGTACATATATGTTCATAACATTTGTATTCCTAATAACAAAACACTAAAAAAAATCCAAACATCTCTTAAAAGCAATAACTAAACATACTG
Source organism: Lepilemur septentrionalis (assembly GCA_963573855.1). Classification (NCBI taxonomy): domain Eukaryota; kingdom Metazoa; phylum Chordata; class Mammalia; order Primates; family Lepilemuridae; genus Lepilemur; species Lepilemur septentrionalis. The sequence goes on from CAUYMX010023630.1 coordinate 13,190, forward strand.
TGGTGCATTCATATAATAGAACACCACTCAATAAAACAAACTCACCATTAAATATGTAACAACTTGGATACATCTCACAAATATTATTAAAGTATTAATATAAAATATTATAAATCCTTGTCAGTATGTTGAAATTGGCAATAGTATAAGTATTTACACCATGGAAACTGGCAAACTCTGCAAATCAGGGTTCCATCTCCCCCTCCAATCCTCCAGAAACTGGAGTGCACCACTGCTTATTTAGTTCACTTAGGAACTTAGAACTTGTAAGCAGTGGATCCGGGATCTAAACCAAAGGCTGACAAACTGTAAAGGGTTAATTGGTAAATATTTTAGACTTTGTGAATATACAGTCTCTATTGCAGTTACTCAACTGTCATTACTGGAGAAAGCAGCCCTAGGTAATATTGAAACAAATGTATATCTATGTTTAATTCAACTTCACTTACGAAAACAGGCAGCTGACTAGAATTGGCATGTGGGCTATCCAAACTAAAAGCAATCTGACTCTTGAGTCTGATTGCTGAATCACTGTACCAGTGGTTTGCATCCTACCTAAATATTGAAACCACTTGAGAAAATTTTTTATAATCATTAATGACCAATTTCCACCCCATAATAATTAAATCAGATGTGTATGGGTAGGCCAAGGTCTCAGGACTTCAATGTACAGTGTTATTAGTAATTGTCCTACATTACATTGCCTCCAAGCATGCAGGAAACTATTTCCATTTTTGTCTTGATGAAAAAATAAGGTAGAGCTGATTGGAGTAAAGGTGATGGCACCTGGGGCAGGCTACATTAAGGTCTTTAGAGGTTCTCAACACTGAAAAATTATGGTACTGATTCGCATCTCCTCACGTAATGTAACAGAAAATTTTTATTTTTAAAATGACACTAAATTTACACATATGTTGAAATTGAAATATTTTTTGTCTGGATATCTGATTACAAAATTATTGTTAAATTCCTAAAACTGCAATTTCTTAAGCATGTGCCCTAAGTTTAGATTGCCTATTGTGGAAACCAGAACCACTCCTAAGATATAGTCTCACTTCTGGAAAGCTCACAAACCTATCAACAGACACAAAAATTTACCGAATTCCATGTTTTGATGCAAATAAAGCTGTTTTTAGGCTCTCAATGTTGGGGAAGTTGAACAATCTTTATCTTCCTATTACTTCATCTAGGTACCCCACGCCATTTTTGTCTTTTGTGTTCCTGATTCTTTATTTTTAGCCAACTTTTGGGAGAAGTCTTGTTTTAAATTATAAATGAATGTCCATGTCATTACAGTGATCTCACCTCTTAACTTGCCACAGCCAGGGCAATTATCAAGCTCCTTATCAAGGTTGATAACATGTAGACATGGGTTGTTTAGATAATGTTGTATTTTTAAGTTTTTCAAAGCTAGAACTAGTATAAGGACTTATCGTTGGTCACTTTGCTTTGCTTGTTTCAAAGCTAGGCAAATCAGTGCCTACTACTGCTTTGAGTGGGATTCCCTTAGATTTGTATTCAGAAGGGTGAAAATGTCATTCAAGATGGCTGTGAGAAAGCTGTTTAGGCTTAAGTACATTTCTGCTGCTCTTCTGTTAGCTCTTACAAGTAAGCTTGGTAAATTACTGTGAAGGGTCAGTAGAATGCTAACATGCCCGAAACCGAAGGCTAAAAGTGATTCATCTAAAGGAATATGCGCAAACAGGAATTGTTACTGACCACACAGACAACAAATTTATCCATAGAATTTGCGACACAGCACATTGTCAAATAAATATCTATATGGTGCCAAACTTCCTAATGAAAACTGAGAATTATAGTCAAATATTTGCTATTTCCGTGATAAAAAAATCACAGTAAAAAGACACTGTATCACAGCCATACTATAAAACAAAAGTTGGATTAGTAAGGCTAGTAGATGGTATAATGTCATCTCTGCATTGAGCTACTAACTAAACTAAAAGTGTATGGAAAGAACAGTTTATAAGTCTGTTGGTTCATTTTCATTAAGTTTGGGCACATCGTATTCTTAAAGCTATTCTATTAAGATTATCTTAGTATCACATCCATACAGTAAAGTATAAAAATGTTAAGTGTGTCATGTGGTTTCACTCATATAATCACCACTCAGATGAAAATAAAGAACATTACCAGCAACCTAGAAGCTCCCTCTTGCACCCTTTTCTGTCACTACTTCCCAAAGATAACTATTATTCTGACTTTATCACCATCAATGTTTGTCTTAATTTTTACTTTAAATAATTAGAATCATATGTTATGTACTCTTTGTTGTTTGGCTTCTTGCACGTCTATGACTTTCATCTATCCACGTTGTTGTATATAGCATTAATTTATTTTTATTTATGACTTTTATTGTGGTTAACAAACATATAACATGAAATCTATTCTCTAATTTTTAAGTGTGCAATATGGCATTGTTAACCACATGTACATTGTTGTACAGAGAATGTCTAGAATTTTTTCATTTTGAATAACTGAGAAACTCTCTACCTGTTGAAGGGCAACTTCCCATTGTACCTTTCTCCCATGCCCTGACAGTCACCTTTCTATTAACACTTTCTGCTTCTGAGTTTGATTACTTTAGATAAGTCATAAGTGGAATCATGCAGTATTTGTCTTTCTGTGACTGGCTTATTTCACTTACCATAATGTCCTCAATGTTCATCCACATGGTAGCATATGGCAGGATTTCCTTCATTTTTAAGGCTAATAATATTGCATTATATGTATATGCCACATTTTCTCTATCCATTTATCTCACAATGAACATTTAGATTGTTTTCACCTCTTGGCTATTGTGAAGTTGCTGCAATGAACATGGAAGTGCAAATATCTCTTGCTATCTTGATCTCAATTCTTTTTAATAAATAACCGGATGTCAGATTGCTAGATCAATATTTTGAGGAACGTTTATACTATTTTCCATAGTGGCTGCACCATTGTAGACCCCTACCAACTGTGCACAAGGGTTCCAATTTCTCCACATCCTCACCAACACTTATTATTTTGATAATGGACATTCTAATAGGTGTGAGGTGATATCATGGGTTTGATTTTCATTTCCCTGATAATTAGTGATGTTGAGCATCTTTTCATATACCCGTTGACTATTTATATGTCTTCTTTGAAGAAATGTCTATTCAAGTCCTTGCCTATTTTTAAACATTGGATTATTTATTTTCTTGCTATTGAGTTGAAGTTCCTTATTTTTTTGGATATTCACTCCTTATAAAATATATGGTTTGAAAATATTTTATCTATTTTGTAGATTGTCTTTTCACTTTGCTGATTGTTTCCTTTATTGTGCAGAAGCTTTTTAGTTTTACGGAGTCCTACTTGTCTATTTTTGCTTTTGTTGTTTGTGCTTTTGGTGTCATATATAAGAACTTATTGCCAAGTCCAATGTTAGGAAGTTTTCCTCCTATTTCTTCTAGCAGTTGTACGGTTTCAGGTCTTATGTTTATGTCCGTAATGTTTTCAATTGATTTTTGCGTGTGGCCCAATTTCATTCTTTTGCATCGGATCTAGTTTTCCCATCACTATTTGTTGAAGAGACTATTCTTTCCCCATTGTATATTTTTGGCACCTTCGTGGAAAATTATTTGACAGTATGTACATTGATTTGTGTATGGGGTATCTATTCTGTTCTATTGGTTTATATGTCTATATTTACACCAGTATTATACTATTTTGATTATTGTAGCTCTGTCATATGTTTTGAAGATGGAAAGTGTGGTATCTCCAGCTTTATGCTTCATTCTCAGGATTGTTTTGGATAATCTGGGTCTTTGTGGTTACATACATATTTTAGTATTGTTCTATTTCTGCAAAAAGTGCCATTGGGATTTTGGTAGTAATTTCATTGAATATGTAGATTGCTTTGGGTAGTATGGACATTTCAACAGCATTAAGTCTTCCAATCCATGAATATGGCTTTTTTGTCCCATTTATTTGTGTCATCTTTAATATTTTCAGCAATGTTTTATAGTTTTCAGTGTATAAAGCTTTTGCCTCATTAGCTAAGCATAGCCACTCTTATTCTTTTTTAGTTACTATTTGAATGAAATACATTTTTCTATACCTCTACTTTCAGCCTCTATATGTCCTTAAATCTAAAGTAAATATCTTATGGATAGTGTGCACCTGAATCTTGTCTTTTGTTAGTACATTTAGACACTCTAAATATTCTCTTGGAGAGTTTAATCTACTTACATTTAAAGTATTTACTAATAGGGAAGACTTATTGCCAATTTGTTAATTGAGTCTTGAAGCTTTTTTGTGTTTCTTATATATTTTTTGTCTTTGCTATTCTTATCTTCCTTTGTTTTTTATTCATTTTTGGTTTTTATATTAAAACATTTTAATATGTTTTTATTCCTTTCTCATTTTCTTTTGTATATCTTCTATAGATATTATCTTTGATGCTATTATGGGGCTTACATAAAGCATCTTATAATTATAATAATCTATTTTAAGCTTATAATAACTCAGCTTTAATCACATAAAAAATCTCTACTCTTACTTTTCTTCTATGACACACATTTGATTTCGTTGATGAAACAAATAACATATTTTTATAAATTGTGTATTTATTAACATGTCTCATAGTTATAGTGTTTATGCTTTTGTCTTTTAGCTTCTGTACCAGAACTGAAAGTGGTTTACTCACCACTGTTATTATAACATTCTGTATTTGCACATATATTTACCTTTACCATTGAATTTTATACTATTACATGCTTTTATGATGCAGTCTCATGTCCTTTCATTTCTACTTGACAGATTTTCCTTAGCATTTATTATAAGTCAGGTCTAGTGGTGAGGAACCCCCTCAATTTTGTTTATCTGGGAAAATCTTTATTTCTCCTTCATTTTTGAAGTATACTTTGGCTGAATATAGTATTCTTCATTAACAGTTTTTCTTCTCTCAGCACTTTGAATATATTGTTTCACTCCATCCACCCTACAATGTTCCAGCTGTGAAATGTACTGATGGCCTTATCATAGAGTTGACTGTGATGAATCACTTTTCTCTTGCTGCTTTTAAAATTCTCTCTTTGTTCTTTCACTTGACAATTTGATTATATTATATATTGGTGTGAACTTTCTTTAGGTTCATCCTTGTTAGAAGGTCATTATATAATAATAAAAGAATCAATTCATCAAGAAAATATAGCAATTGTATGTATATGTGCATCCAACCTTAGGGTACTTAAATGTATAAAGCAAATATTAACTAAACTGATGGGAGAAATAGATAATAAGCCAATAATAGTAAGAGATTTCAACTCTCCACTTTTAAAAATGGATAGATCATACAGACAGGAAATGAATAAGTTAACAAAAGATTTGAACAATATTGTAGACCAAATGGGCCTAACAGATATGTACAGAGCATTCCATCCAACAGCAGCAGAATACACATTTTTTTCAAGCACACATGGAACACTTTCCAGGATAGATCATATGTTAGGCCACAAAACAAGTCTTAACAAATTTAAGAAGATTGAAATCATATCAATTATCTTTTTCTACCACAATGCTATGAAACTGGAAATCAATAACAGGAGAAAAATTGGTAATTCACAAATATGTGGAAATTACATGACACATTCCTTAGTAAACAATGGTTAAAAAGCAACAAAGAAGGAAATAAAATCTTGGAACAAGCAAAATGGATTTTATTGGGTTTCTGGAATCTGGATGCCTATTTATTTTCTCAGATTTCCAGAGTTTTTGATCGTTAGTTTTTTTTTGTCGTTTTTTTTTGAGACAGAGTCTCACTGTGTTGCCTAGGCTAGAGTGCCGTGGTGTCAGCCTAGCTCACAGCAACCTCAAACTTCTGGGCTCAAGCAATCCTCCTGCCTCAGCCTCCCGAGTAACTGGGACTACAGGCATGCGCCACCATGCCCGGCTAATGTTTTTAGTAGAGACAGGTCTCGCTCTTGCTCAGGCTGGTTTTGAACTTCTGACCTTGAGCAATCCGCCTGCCTCGGCCTCCCAGAGTGCTAGGATTACAGGCGTGAGCCACCGCGCCGGCCTGATCATTATTTATTCATATAAACTTTCTGTTTATTTCTCTCCTTTTCTTCTGGTAATCCCATACTGTGTGTATTGGTCATATTCATGGGGCCCCATACATCCCTTAGACTTTCTTTACACCTTTTATTTATCATTTATTTTGCCTTTCTAACTCGATAATTTCAAGTGACCTATCTTCAATTTCACTGATTCTTTGATTCTTCTTTTTTTTTTTTTTGAGACAGAGTCTCACTCTGTTTCCCAGGCTAGAGTGCCGTGAGCGTCAGCCAAGCTCACAACAACCTCAAACTCCTGGGCTCAAGCAATCCTCCTGTCTTAGCCTCCCAAGTAGCTGGGACTACAGGCGTGCGCCACCATGCCCGGCTAATTTTGTCTATATTTTTAGTTGTCCAATTAATGTCTTTCTATTTTTACTAGAGACAGTGTCTCGCTCTTGCTCAGGCTGGTTTTGAACTCCTGACCTTGAGCAATCCACCTGCCTTGGCCTCCCAGAGTGCTAGGATTACAAGTGTGAGCCACCGAGCCCGGCCTCATTGATTCTTCTTTACATTTTTTTTTTTTTTTTTATGTTTTCATGTGATTCTCATTTTGTTCATGCATTGTTTTCCTGAGCTTCTTGATCATCTTTATGATGAATATTTTGAATTCCTTGTCAGGTGATTCATAAACCTCCAATTCTTTAAGGTTAAATTCTGGATACTTATTTTATTGGGCTGTGTTTTACTGTTTTTAAATGTGCCTTATAACTTTGTGTTGGGAATCCGTAAATTTGAGCAAACAACCACCTGTCCCATTATTTACTGACTGCCTTCATTCAGGGAAAGGCATTCACTAATCAGCCCTGGTAGGGAGTTCGGGGGCCCTTTTGATCTTTTCAGTGAATGTGTTTTGTCTAGGTTTGTACATGTAATCTCCCAATTAGAGGAATGGGCCAGTTTCTTTTTTCAGGAGCTCATATTCTCTTGCTCTCTCTGGTATCTGTCTGTGATGCTACAGGTTCTCTGGAGCTGCCATAAGCTGCCCAGTTCTCTTTTGTTCTCAGTGGTTTCAGGCTTCTAGAGTATGCTGGGTTCTGTCAGCACTCTCACTTGACCAAGAAGGAAATGAGTCCCTTGTGAACTCCCTCCTGAAACGCAAAACATTGAACATATGCTCCAACTCTTTCCTTTCTGGAGGAGAAGCTGTGAATTGAAAGTTTTCTCTTGCATGTTCTGCATTGAGCCTGGGGAAACAGCTTCAGTGAGACTGGTTTCATACTTTCCTACTATGTAAAAACTTCTTAACCGATTTCTGGATTTCACACAAAGGAAACTGGTTCATGTGTTGTTGTTGAGTAGGTTTTCTCCATTGGAGAAAGCAAGGTCTGGGCCTTGCTATTCCATCGTGGTGACATCACCTAACATTGTTAACTCTTATTGTTGATATACAGTATTTGATTGTACAACCGTAGAAAGGTTTGTTTATTCATTCTACTTTTGCCAGAAGACAGAGTGACTGAGATGATATAATACTCCTCATTATTAACTGATAAATTATAGGTTTTAATTGTATGTTTAGTAATTTCAAATTTTAACTTCTGTTTCTCTTATTATTAATGGGCTTGAGTGTATTTTTGTATGTTTAAAATCCAATTTTTTTAATGACCTGTCACTTCATGTCACCTTTTTATTAGACTTTAGCATTTTTTATAAAGCCATTTATATAATTACAAGTTAGTCTTTTTTGATAAGTTATTTGTCTTACCTTTTAAAGTTTTCTGTTGACTGTCTTTATGGTAGATTTTTTTCCATGTAGATTTTTAAATTTATGTAATTTAATTATCAATTTTTCTTTATGACTTTTGGAGTATATGTTATATCTAGAAAAGTACTCCTCACTGCAAAGATAAACAAACAGTATAAAACAAAATCTTTCTAATTTTTTGATATAGAATCTTGTGGTTTTAATCTTTGGGTTTGAATCTTGATTCATCTAGAATTTATTTGGCTTTAAAGAGTAAGACAGAGTTCAAAATTTATTTTTTTCCCAAGCGGCAATTGTTTTGTCCAAACACCACTTATGAAACAATGCATCTTTTCTAGCTTGTTTGACATTTCAACTTTGTCTTAATTAAATATATTGGTGTTTATTTCTGAATAGCATATTTGTTCCATTTGGTACATATGGCTTGGTACTCCACAACTTTAGAGCATTAAGGATTATAGCTTAATGATATGTTTTCACATCTGGTAGAACTAGTTCTGTCACATTACCTCTCCAGAGTTTTTCTGGCACATCTTGTTTGTTTATTTTTCATATAAATTTAGAGTCAGCTTGTCTAGGTAAAATAAAAAATTCTAATGGCATTTTAATTTTGATTCCATTAAAATGTTAGATTGACAAATTGACAAAAATATTAACATCTTTATAATAGTGAGTGCCTCTATCCTTTCCATTTATTCAAGTCTTCCTTTATTTTAAAACTTTCTTAGATCTTTTCTATTTCCTATTAAGTTTATTTCAAGTGTTCTATTGTTCTTTTGGTATTTTTCTTTATTATATCCTCTAACTGGTTGATATTTGTGTTAAGGAAGGCTATTGATTTTCTATTGGATTAATCTTGTACCTAGACACTGTACGAACTTCTCATTAATTACAATAGTATTGCTGAGTTTGTTATTTGTTTTTTAACTTTATGGTAGCTTTTTTTTCATACAAAATTTTTACATCCTCAGGCTATATATTTTATTTGCTTTTTAGCATAAATCATATTTCATGTAAATGATAGTAATTTATCATTTTCTTTCTAATTATTATGTCAATTGTTTGTTTTTCTCATCTAATTATCCTGTCTGTCATCTCCAGTTGAAATAAAATTATACCATAAAAAAGATATAAGCCTTCAAAGATGATTCTGAGTACAAGAGAAATTAAAAAGGCATTGTTATAAAATAGTTAGAATAAAAAATACAGTAAAACTGTGTATCAGATCCTTAGAAGTACAGCCAAACTAGTGATTGGGAAGAAAAAAAATAATCTAGAATATTTCTATTTTTAAAGAAGAATACACTAAAATTAAAATAATTAGGCAATCAACATAAAAAGTTATGGAAAAGTAAGAAAATTTAAGGAAAGCAGAGGCAAGAAATTAGAGGTAAAATAATGAAGTAGAAAAGAGAAAACATCTGTTAAATACAGGAACAGATTTTTAAAAATCAATGATTATAATAAATAATATAATTAATAAAAATATACCTGAAATATTGCTAAAAGCAAACACTTATGTGAAACTTTCTGTCTGCCAGCCAGTCTTCTACATTTTGATACAGAGTAACTCATTAACTCCTCACAAACATCATTATAGGTAGGTACTTAATAATTCTCATTTTGTAATAGAGGAAACTGAGGACCAAAGAGATTAAGTAATTTGTTCAATATTGAATAATCAATAAGAGGTAGCATTTGATTATAAACCCAGGCAATATGGCTCCAGAATTTATGTGCTGTACCTCTGTGATATATTCAAACTTATATATCTTGCTCCTTGTAATAAGAGAAAAAAAAATCATAATTTAAACTATATTGCTATATAAATTACAAAGGAAAAATTTTAAACAATCAAATATTTTAGTGTGAATTCTCGATATTTTCTGTAATCTCTTATACAATTGATCATATGGCGAGTTGCTTTTGTTTATGATAAAACAGATAAAATCCTACATGAAAACATACGTGGCTTCAGGAGCCCCAATGAAGGTGTTGGGGCCTAACTCTAACATAATTCTAGCAGCTGTGTATCACTCATGTTTTTTTTCTACATTAATTAGTTGTAGTTGAAGTCATAATTTATCGTAACTCCATGAAAGAGTTCGCCTTCAAAAGATTAAAAAAAAAAAACCTATTGAAATGTTGGCATGCTTTCTCTCTCTTTTGTTTAGGCCAACAGCCCTCTTATAGCTCCAGGGAGAACTTGATGTCGAAAATATGAAGAAGTAATTCTAATGTAAACTTTTCAATAAGGGAGTGGAGACCCAGAATCTGCTGGTGTAAAGCCCTTTCCTGGGGAGCTTCACAGAACCTGGGTCCTGCTATCATGCCTTTAAGTACAAATTTCATGGTGACCTTTTAAAGACAAAAATAGTTTTTTGTTATCCTTTCTCCCTTTTTTCATTTTTCTTTTGTCATATTTTCATGTTCACCTGTTTCTGTGTGTCTTTTAAATCTCCAAAGAGATCACCTCTGGCCCACAGCCAGAGCAAGTGCTGCTGGAGGAGGCTGGGATGGATGTAAGGTAGCCATACGTTTTCCCCAAAGCCTAGGAATGTGTATAGCTTGCGTAGCTACAAAATCAGCTACATTCAATGTCAGGAGAATTGAAAAGAATATGAGAAAAGAATACGGTCCAATAATGAAAATAATTTAAAAATTCCCTAAGCATTTTGAGAACGAAAAGAACAAAACCAATATTGTAACTTTCTACTGTAAATGTAAATGCTTTTCATTATATGTCATATTCATTTTGAGATTTTTACGCCTTAGGATAAAAGTATTATATTTTCTTGTCCCCTCTTCTCACTATGTTCTTTTTTCCATTCTCTTTTTATTTCTCATACGTTTTCATTTCATTTTGTTGAATCCCGAGAAGGCAGATGTTAACTGAAGCTCTGCCACACTGGATTGGGGTAATATGAAATTTTTGAGCACTTTGACAAACAAATTTTTTCAAAGAGAAATTGCAGTTTCATATGAACATGTCTTTTATTTAAAACAGTAACATAATAAAATCAACACAGGCATACCTCTGAGATATTGTGGGTTCAGTCCCAGACCACTGCAATAAAGTGAATATTACAATAACATGAGTCTCACAATTTTTTTGTTTCCTGGTGCATATAAAATTATGTTTTCACTATACTGTAGTCTATTAAGTAAACAAAACCATTATGTCTAAGAAATGTATATACCTTAATTAAAATACTTTACTGCTAAAAAAATTCTGATGATTATCTGAGTCTTCGGTGAGTCATAATCTTTTTGCTTGTGGAGGGTCTTCCTTGACACCTTTAGGCTGCTGACTGTTCAATGTGGTTGATAAAGGTTGCTAAAGGTTGGGGTGGCTGGGGCAATTTCTTGAAATCAGACAACAATGAAGTTTCTCGCATCAATAAACTCTTCCTTTCAGTAAAGATTTTCCTGTAGCATGAGATAGTATTTCATAGCATTTTATTCACAGAACTTTTTTTCAAAATTGGAGTCAAAAATCTCAAACCCTCCCTCTGCTTTATTAAGTTTATGTGACATTCTAAATCCTTTGTTGTCATTTCCATAATTTTTACAGACTCTTTACCAGAAGTAGATTTTATATCAAGAAACTATGTTCTTTCTCATCCATAAGAAACAACTCCCTATTCCTTCAAATTCCATCACATCTAGTTCTAGTTTTCTTGCTATTTCTACCACATCTCCTGTGATTTCTTCCACCGAAGTTTTGAACCCCTCAAATTATCCTTGAGGGCTGAAGTCAACTTCTTCCAAACTCCTGTTAATGTCGATATTTGACCTCTTCCCAAGAATCACAAATATTCTTAATTTAATCTAGAATGGTGGATCTTTTCCAGAAGGTTTCAAGTTACCTTGCCCAGATTCATCCCAGGAATCACTATGGAAGCTATAGCTTTACAAAATGTATTTCTGAAGTAATAAAACTTCAAAATAAAAATTACTCCTTTATCCATGAAATGTGGAATGGATATTGTGCTAGCAGGCATGAACACAACATTATTCTCCCTGTGTATCTCCATCAGCGCTCTTGGGTAATCAGGTGCATTGTCAATGAACAGAAATATTTTGAAAGGGATCTTTTTTAGTGAGCAGTGTTTCTCCACAATAAGCTTAAAATATTCAGTAAGCCATTCTGTAAACAAATGGGCTGTCATCCAAGCTTTGTTGTTTCACTTATAGAGCACAGGCAGAGTAGATTTAGCATAATTCTTAAGGGCCCTAAGTTTTTGGGTATGGCAAATGAGCATTGGTTTCAACCTAAAGTCACTAGCTGCATTAGGCCTAACAAGAGGGTCAACCTGTCCTTTGAAACTTTGAAGCCAGGCATTGACTTTTCTCTAGCTATGAAAGTCCTAGATGGCATCCTCTTTTAATAGAAGGCATTTTCATTGACATTGAAAATCCATTGTTTAATGTAGCCACCCTCAGTATTTATCTTAGCTAGATCTGCTGGATAACTTGCTGCAGCTTCTCCCTCAGCACTTTTTGTTTCACTTTGCACTTCTATGTTTTGGAAATGGCTTCTTTCCTTAAGCTTCATGAGCCAACCTCTGCTAGCTTCAAATGTTTGTTCATGCTCTAGATTAAGCTTTGGTTTAAGGAAATGTTGTGACTAGTTAGATCTTCTATCCACCTTTCTAAAACTTTTCCCCTAACAGCAATAAGTCAGTTTCATTTTCTTATCATTGATGTATTCACTTGAGTGGCATTTTTAATTTTCTTCAAGAATTTTTTGTTTGCATTTACAACTTGGTTAAGTGTTTGATGTAAGTGGTGTAGCTTTGGATCCACCTCAGGTTTCAACATGCCTTCTTCACTAAGCTTAATTATTTCTAGCTTTTGATTAAAGAGAGAGGTGTGCAACTCTTCCTTTTATTGAACACTTAGAAGCTAGTGTGGGATTATTAAATGACGTAATTTCCTTATTTGTTATATCTTAGGTAATAGGGAGGCTTGAGGAGAGGTAGAGAGACAGGGGAATGGCTGATTGGTGAAACAGAACACACACAACATTTATTCAGTAAGTTTGCTGTCTTATATGGACACCATGGTTCATGGTGTCCTGAAACAATTACAATCATGACATCACAGATCACTGATGCGAGATCATCCTACCAGATATAATAATAATGAAAAATTATTGTAATATTACCAAGATTACCAGAATGTGACACAGAGACACAAAATGAGCACATGCTATGGTGCCAATAGACTTGCTTGATGCAGGTTTGCTACCAACCTTCATTTTGCAGAAAAGATGATATCTGCAAGTACAATAAATGAAGTATGCTTGTATATGACCCTACTGGTTTTATACTACATATTATAGAGCCTTAGAAAGGGAAATTGAATATCATGAAATATTTTTATTTTAACAAACACATCTGAATCAGTTGGTTCAAATCATAGAGTTCTACTCAGCCACAAAAAACAATGGTGATATAGTATCTCTTATTATCCTGGACAGAGCTGGAACCCATTCTACTAAGTATCACAAGAATGGAAAAACAAGCACCACATGTACTCTCCATCAAATTGGTATTAACTGATCAACACTTATGTGTACATATAATAATAACATTCATTGGGTGTTGGGCAGGTGAGGGGGGTAGAGGGGATGGGCATATTCACACCTAATGGGTGAGGTACACACCATCTGGGGAGTGGACATGCTTGAAGCTCTGACTTGGGTGGGGCAAAGGCAATATATGTAACCTAAACATTTGTACCCCCGTAATATGCTGAAATAAAAAAAAAGAACTTTATCTGTAAAAATAAATAAATAAATAAAATAACTCCAATAACCCCAGTAAAAAAAAAATGAAAGATAAGAGGAAAAAATTATCTCGGGGTATTTGTGTACATACGTAATTGTAACTTGAAAGCTTTTTAACTTTTTGGAGCACTGATTATCATTAGTAATATTTTGAAATATTTTCTTGCATCTAGACTTCAGGGGCCTGAAATATATCTTCTTCAACTCATATAGCTGGAGAAGAAACTTGATTTACTATAAATGCATTAAAAAATGAGAACTTAAGTATAAAATATATTTTAAATTCGTGATAAAATTTTCATAGAAAAACAGATTAGTAGAATATTTACTAACATTAATAGTACTTATTTTCTAAGTAGTAGAATTCATGGCAGTTGTGATTTCTATTTTCTCTGCTTTTCAGTATTTTCCTTGTTTTGTACAGAGAAATTCTATTGCTTTTTCAATGGAGACACACATGTACGCTCCCCGCCGACTAGAAATATAAAAACAGAGAACCCTGAAATCTAGACTACCATTACTGAATTTGAAATCACCCAAAAAGAAATTATTTCATTCAATGAATATTTACTGAGAAACTATGATATGCTTGGTACTGTTCTAAGAGCTTGATATACAGCAGTGAACAAAACAGACAAAATCCCTGATTTCATTGCTATATTATTCAAGTGTTGGCAAAGAGAAAATGAATAATGTATTAGGTGACAATAAGTCAGAAAGTAAAGCCAGATAAGAGAAGATAAGCCAGAGAAGGGGACAGAGTGGAGAGTGAGTAGAGAAGGATGCTCTCTAGGTCTAGTGGTCTGGAAGGGCTCTGGGCCAAGACTTGAATGAATTAAGGGAGAGGACTGTGCAGCACTTTATGCATGAGTGTGTGTATGTGTATGTGTACACACACTTGGATGTAGGAGGATAGTGTGGATAAACTAGATTGAGCAGGAAAAATGGTGGGAAAAGATGACTGAAAAAAGTAGCCAGGGTCAAGATTCTGCAATGATATGGGCAGGCATTTTTAGGTTTTGAGAGGTTAGTGAAAAGAATGCTTTATGAAAATAACCTCTCTTGGTGCAAGAGTAGATGCAGATAACAGTGTTACAAGCAAGAGATGGTGGTAGCGTAAACAGGCAGCAATGATGGAGGCAGTGAGACATGGTGAGATTTTGGGTGGATGATTTTAGTAGAGAATATTCCTGGTTTGAGGATCCATGAGTACCTTCTTAGTGTAAACATTTAAAGTTTTAGATTGCTACTTCTGGTTTTCCAAGGCTTATTGATCTCTCTGGGATGACATTTAAAAGCACAGTGTTGACAGGACAGATGGAAGAATTTAATCTAATTGATGAGCACATATAGATATAGCTGGAAGGACTCTTGTTTGAAGGTATGTTTTGAGGATATATACATACAGACACACATATATATACATACACACATATTTTTTCCTTTTAAAAATGCTTTTTTTATGTAATAACTCTGAACCATTGTCAGTAAAAGTTATCACAGAGGATAGCCTAAGATGAATGACAAATCGGAGCTTAGACACTTATTTCTTAGACTGGAGCTTAGCTTTAGTAGCATGATACTATTATAAATGTTTATATTTCATTTAAAACAAATGATTGATGAAAAGTAATTATCTCTTCTTATAGACAGATACTCCCTTGTGTTATTACTGAATCATTTTAATAAAATGGATTCTTAAAATAGGGTCAAAATTTTCATAAAGATGGAAAATCTTTTAGCTGGAATTTTATAGGATGGCAATACTAATTACTGTCTGTGCTCAGATGAATGGTACTTTTGGTAAATACAGGTTAATAATGAAATAAACTGAATGAATTTTGAAGGTCAGCTACAAAAATAGCTCTCCCATGTAAGGTGTAAAACATTTGTCAATTTCCTCCCACCAACATTTTTGTTTATTGCTATTTTGGGTGCATATTATTATGTTGAATGACATCATTCTTCTTTACTTCCATTTCAGAAGAAAGTACTTGAGTGACTATTTACAAAGCAGAAATTAAAATGACTGACTCACATGCTTGTTTGCATTTTCCTCAACAGAAAAATTACCAAGGGTTTGGCTGGCTTTTTTTAGTGTCTACTTTTTGCTCCCATGATGATTATCATAGGAAATGGTGTATGTAATCTACATTCAAATTGTATAGTTCAGAATTTGAGGCTGATAATCTGGAATGCAAATCAAAAGGAATGATTTGGCATCTGACAAGTTCTTTACATAAAAGCAAAAGGAGTATCAATTCTGTAAAGTATTTCCATTTTTTTGCATTATAAAAATGGTATGGTTACACTTTTCAGAATTTATTGTATTTATCTTGTATTTATGCTCATTAATTTGTGCAAATTAAATGGAGTTCTTTTTCTTTTTATTAAATGACTCCTATGATTAGACAGTTTTAGTAGAATAGAGTTTTTTTTCACAATATAATAGAACTTTAGCCAGAAAGAAACAGAGGAAAAGGCAAGGTATTTATCAAAAAATAATCATCAAGGTGAATAAAAAGACATTCTTTCTGGAACAGCATGTTTTCACTCTGTCACCACCTTCCTCTCTCTTCACCTTTGGCTTTTTCTCTATAGAAGACCATGATTAATGACTGCAGTACTGCTTTATTGCCTCAGTCTCATTCACTTCAGGTGGCACAAAAAGCTCCTTATGATTCCATCCAATTGACTCATTTAGCATTTTTTCCACCCAGACTGCATTGAATATACATTCATTCAACTATCAATTAGCAAAAATTCTGTAAAACAATGTGCTTAGCAGTTTATTGACAGGTGGCATCAGTGATTCTCTGCCTGGTTCCTTGCTTTGTGGACATTTTCTCTATTGATTTCCGATAGTGGAGGGTTTTAACAATCATTAAATGTTATTTGATATTGGCAGAAAATAACTTCACTTTGTCTTCATAATCTTTGGAATTTCCCTGGATTGTCTAAGCTTGGGTATAAGAACATTATACCCAACATTACTGGGTATAACACATTTTTCCTATAGAGTTATTTTCCCTTTAGTTCTCTAGAGTAGCTTGGAAGCTTATGATAGTGGTTAACCTCTGATCAATATTATTCACTTAGCTTAGCTAAAGGGAAAACACAGAGCATATAAAATGTGGCCTTTCAGGTGCAGAACAATAAACCTCACAGTGGAGGCTTTTAGTAGCCTAATGTCAACAAAAGACCACATTCCAACCATCACTTCTGGAGACAGACAAATACTTTTATCACTAACAAAAGGATTTACTTGATGTTTTGGATATCCTTCCATCAATCTTCTTGCATAGATAAACAGAAGTTTTTCTATTTTAGCATTCTTTGGACAGTAATAACAGAGATAAAAGTCATTAAAAATGTCATAAAAGAGAATATTACCCAAATAATGAGGTAAAGACAGGTCAAATATCAGCTATCATCAAGGAGAATACAACACACATTGTAGAAATATAAATGGTAAACCCATTTTTTCACAAAATGAGGATTGCCAGTTGAGTTCATTTATTCATTACGTTTTTGCAGTATTTCTGCCCACTCCCAACAGTCCTTAATGCTGTAAATCCACTTACTGTAATTATAACTAATACCCAGAAACTTAAACTCTGACACAATTTTTCAGATAATAGAAAGTGATAAAACAACAATATGAAAAAAACCAGAAAATTATGGAAAAATCGTTTTCTAGCATTTCTAAAAGACATCAGTTGAAGTCTAGGCCCAGTTTCACCAGATTGTGTGTATGGATTAAATGTTCCATATGTACATTCTTCATTTTATATTAATGGTGGGGAAAATCCATCAGAAAACATTAGATAAATCCTGATCTTGGTACTATAATACCAGGCAGAGAGTCTAACATAAAATAAGTCTTGATAAATAGTTGTTGAAGGTAGGATTCTACTAAAATGAGGCAAATCATAGATTCTAGGTCAGTTATACGTAATCACCAATTAGGATGCATCACATGAAAACACTGCTCCTTTTCCAGGGAAGTTTCTTTTAGTCAGTTCAATTCTATTTAACATAGTGTTGGCATGAATTGTCTAAAGATGTGTTTCCTATTTTCCACAAGGAATATATTATGTTGATGGATCAACAGGAGATCAACATGAAAAAACCCAACCCGGTTTCTCAATAGACATCATTACTTGAATCAATTCCAAAAACATTTGCTCTGGCCATACATAAATGTAATTTTAAAAATTCAAATATTAATGTAAATTACTTTTGAATTATCTAACGTTTTGGTTTATCTACATCTCCATTTGTGTAGATAATTCAGAGTTGGCATTTTATATTCATGGTTATGGTTTGAGTACTTGAATGAGATTATTTTTAAATGCTATCATTACTACTGGAAATGGAATTCAATGCTATACTTTTTTTGTCCACTATGATGGACAAATTTTAATTCTCTCACTGATTTACAAGTTATTATGTAACAGCAGCGTTTCTATATTTTCAAAAAGCAATCTCAAAAATTACCTATGGAAAACAATGTACAAAATAAAAAGCTTCTAAGCTCATGGGGTTTTAGTCTAGTCTCTTCTTATGCTATTTAAATTTCTTCAACTGTGGTTGTACAATAAGCCCTCCCTTAATGTGGTAGATAAGTTCTTGGAAATTGTGACTCTAAGCAAAACAAAATGCAGTTGGTCCTTGAATAAAATTGTTTCCTTCAACATTATTTTGTTATAATGTTGATGAGAAAAAAAATGGTTTCGTTATGTTATTTTGCTTAAAGTTAGTTTCTAAAAACCTATTGATGATGTTAAATGAAGATTTACTGTATATATTTCCATTATGTTATTTTTGGAAAGGAATATTGCGAATCAGTCTATGAAGTTATGAATTTTGCTTGTAGAAATATCAGCTAATTTTTAGGTAGAGATAAGAAGGGAAGAGGAGGAACAGATGGCACTAGGAAATGCTTTTTCTGTAATAGGAGGAACAAATGGACCAGAGGGGGCTTCCAAGAAGGAACATATGCCTTGACCAGGGGGTTTCCAAGGACTGAACAACCAGACAGAGACAAGAAATCCGTAAAGTGAGATATGATCAAGGCCACAAAAAGGGGTCTTTGGAGCATGCGCACAGATAAGCTGACAGTGTCCCTAAGTGACCTACCCTCATTAGCATAGTAAAAATTATAACCACCCACACCATGACAGTTTACAAATGCCATGGCAACCCCTGGAAATTGACTTACAAGGTTTAAAATGGGGAGAACTCACCATTCTGGAAACTCTCCCTTTCCCAAAATATTCATGAATATTCCACCTCCAGGTTAACGTATTATTAGGGATAACATAAAGAACAGACCCCCAATCCTTGGGTGATGCTATTCTTTATTGGAACAGTTCACTTTCTACCAGCTTTGACAGTGTACTGTAGTTTCTATACTCTGTCTTTAAACTCAGGGTCATCTCCACTCATGGAGATAGACCTGTCCCTTCTTTGGAACGTACTTCCTTTTTTCAATAAAGGCTGCTCATGTAAGTTGCTTTGTGCTTGTGATTATTCTGTCATACTGGCCCTGCTTGTGATTCTTCTAAGCAAGGAGCGAAAGAACCAGGGAAAACACACAAACCTGACATAATCAACTAAAAGTTTGAATGTTTATAGCAGCACAATTCACAATTGCAAAGATGTGGAAGAAACTCAAGTGCCCATCAATACATGAGTGGATTAATATAATGTGGTATATGTATACCATGGAGTTCTACTCAGCCACAAAAAACAATGGTGATCTAGCACCTCTTGTATTAATCTGGATAGAGCTGTAGCCCATTCTACTAAGTGAATTCTCACAAAATGGAAAAACAAGCACCACATATACTCACCATCAAATTGGTATTAATTGATCAACACCTATGTGCACATACAGTAGTAACATTCATTGGGTGTGGGGCAGGTGGGAGGGGGGAGGAGCAGATGGGTATATTTATATGTAACAGGTGTGGTGTGCACTGCCTGGGGGATGGATAGGCTTGAAGCTCTGACTCCGGTAGGCAAAGGCAATATATGTAGCCTAAACATTTGTACCCCCATAATATGCTGATACATAAGAAAAGTTTTGGTTGTTTTCATCTTATAATTGATGGCTCAGACGCAATTGACAAATCACTATTTCCTAAAGCAAAGGGTAAGTGCAGCAGTCTATTATAACTCAAAATCTTTCTTATAATTTTTTTGACTTTTTCTATTCAATATAAAATACAAGGCAATAAAAGAACCTGTTGTTTATACATTGATGCTGATGAAAATAAATAGGTTGTGCTTTCATGTTTCAGGTGCTCTGTCATTTCCCTTTTTGCTCCCAAATGAAAAGGAGAAAGGAGAGATGGAGTACACCAAGAGATGGGAATTCTAACTCAGTCACTCTCTGTGTAGAAGGCACAGACTCACCCTGGGGCTCACTGGTAAAATGAGAATATTCAGTTAGATTTTTAAAATGAGTTTGTGTTCAATAATAAGATATGGGCTCTCTTTCAAGAGAGGTTAAAACTCTCCAGTCTTTTGCAATACTTGGATCTCCTATTATTTCTTGCTCCTCCTCCTCTTACTTCCTTGGCCTCATATTGTGTGATGCCCTTCACACAGAAAGGTGGTCAGGAGCCCATGTACTTTCCCTTCTTTGCCGTCTATCCTACTCCTCCCATAGAAGCCACATACTGCTGGGTTCTCTTAAGTGTACTTACTTTCTCATTTACCCAAAGGATTGAAAGATAACTGAGGAAAAGGTTCATTTTGCTTTCTAGTACATCCAAAGAACCCAGCATTTTGCCTAGCAAATAGGCGCTCTAAAATATGTGTTGAATGAAGAAAACATGTCCAAGTGTTCTGCATCTTTAATCTTCCTTGTGTGATGCTTTGCTTTGCCAAGAGTGCAATCTCTGCTCAGTTCTAATGTTAGCTTAGCTTTGCAAAGGGGAAGAAATTCCTTATGTAAATACATTGCTAGGAGCTATGTAAATGCATTGCTTAAAACTAAGAGTAGCAGTAGAATCAATATCGAGGATATTTGCATGATGCCAGTAAACAAAGGGAAAACTCTAAGCAGAAAGATGGGTCCAAGGTAGATCTCTTTAGAGACTTTTTTCTTCCTTGAACTATACAACGTAAAAACACTGAATGTTCCTCTGTAAGGATAGGGATTTTTTTCTCCAATCTATCTCTAGCAACCACAACGTATTCTGGAACTATAGGATAGAATATTGCATACTGTCTGTTCTAGTTGAGTTAATATTATAATATTATTGATAAGTGATTAAGTTACTTTTAAAATATATGATTGAGAAAATGTTTTTTTCATATAAATAGTAAACATTGGAAAACAACAAAAGCAAAGGAATCACTCACCTTTCACTTTATATATTGATAACAGAAACTCAAATAATTTGAGTCTTACCCAGAGTCTCATAGTTAATCACGTAGACTTGGCTTATTGAACTCCATTTCCACCTTGTTAATTCCACATCCTATGACCTAACATATTTGTGTATGCTTCTGTGACATTACAAAGACTTTTTTCTCTGTGGAATATCATTTCCGTTGTCACAATGAAAGTCAAATGGAATAATTTTATTTATAAAATTAGGTTTATACACTAGTTATACAAACTGACTGCCATGCTGTAAAGTAAAATACATTTGCATTTATTTTTTCACCTCTAAATGAGTCATCCTATTTGGCTCCTCTTTTAGGATTTGTCATATATTTTTGCAAAGAATATTCAGAAAGACAGTGATCTTCTTTTGTTAAATGGCCATAGCAGCCGCAGAGATACATGGTAAGCATCCTGTCTCCCTTAACCAAACATCTGAATTCAAGGAACCAGGTGCAACTCCACAGTGTGACATTCTGCAAGGAGTTTTTTGGCTCTGATGGCAACACAGAAACTCAATTGAGCAGCAGGGAGAAGAGAAATCCTACAAATCAGAGCCATACACTTTTTTTTTTTTTTTAATAATTGTCACTCCAATGAACACATTGATGCCTGGGCATTTTCAATCCCTCAGTAGTCCAGTTTGCCTTTCTTACTTTCATTTTACACTTATTGGAATTTTACTTGATTAAATAATTGACAATAATTATAAGACAAAGGGATGCTCATCACTGTTGTAAATGTATCATCTTCATTTTCCAATTAGAATCAAATTTGTGGTTTCAAGACAGGGACATGAATTGTGAATATAATTTTGAAGTAAATATGCATTAAAATAATTTGTTGTGTAGAATATTTCTTTAAATGTGTCCTTATGATCTTATTCCCTTATTCTACCTCCTAATGCCATCACATGTGGGGGTTAAGATTTCAACATATGAATTTGGGGGGGACATAAACATTCATTTCATAGCAATGACAATCTGGTTAAGATGCCTTCTTGAGATTCAACTTGACTTCTTTAGCTCTTCTTGAAGAAGAAAGACAGGTCTAAGTGTAGCTGAAACACCACCCAAGAAAATGTGCTATGCTTCTACTGCCTTTATAAATGCCTCATCTTAAGAGATTGTGTGCAAATTTAGATGAACCATGTAGGAAGAAAAATTGGAACAGGCTGCTTTTAAATCACTGAAGCCAGTCCATTAGCCATTCTAAGTTTGTTTTTGTCCTGTGTGCTGTATTTCATTACTGTGAATTTACACTCAAGGCCAATAAGTATGGTCTGATTGGAATTGAGAAGGATAGTTTAGATTAATGCTTATTAAATTTGGGGGCACTTACGAATCACCTGGAGAGTTTGCTAATACAGATCTCGGGGTCCTCGTAATTCTTCATTTAGTAGATCTGGGCTGAGGCTTCAGAATTTGCATTTATACTAAGATCTCAGGTGACATTGATGTTGTTTTGTATAAACCGCAGTTTAAGTAGCACTGGCCTAGATAACTTCCAAACATTACTCTGATGATAGCGGTTTGTGTCTAAGGGGATTAGAGAACAGAGTCCTCCTATTAGTCCATGCGCTGCCCCAGAGATCTGCTTGCCTTCTTTTTCACAGATATGTGTTCTCTATTCTGTTTAGTGTTCTTTCTCGGAAACGAATTTTTCTGAGGTTTCATTATTGCATGTTTTCAATCAGCTCTCAAATAGGCTCTGGACTACCAAACAGAGGATTTTTCCCCCCTCCTAGGTACACAGAGTGCTGAAAAATAATTACTAAAATACTATAAAAGGCTATACAGGCTACTAATACTGACTTACATTTAGAAATGCTAGGATTTTGTGCTAAGGAGGCTTTTATTAATTGCCTGATATTTTAGTACAGCACCTGGTCTCATACCTGGGACACAGTGGGTCCTTAAAAATCATCATTGTCAAATGAGAAGTGGAATGACTGAACAAACAGTTTTAAGCATTGTGGTTAAATTGCTTTTAGGCCTTTCCTTACACTGATGGGATAGATAAGAAAATGCTTTCTCATCTACTAATACAAATTTCGTGCACTTACTTGGCTAAATGGTACTATATTATTGCTTTGTGAAGTTGAATATGGCTTGGGGAGCCCCATCTGGGCAAACAGTATATTTTTCATACATACTCAGGGGCAAATTATGTTTAGCAAAGTGTTAAAATGCTTTTCCCTATTAGCCTAGCCCTGTCAAAAAGTTTGAATTAGGCCATTTTTCAAATTTAAAAATACATTATACTCTCATTCTACGTTTCTTTTGAACTTTCTGCAAATGCTTTTATAAGCATTATCTTGTTTTTCTGCATAACACTCTTCAGAGGTGTATGACCAAGTAGTGTTATCCTCATTGTACAGGCACATAGAAGTTAATTGACTTTCTTCAGGTCATGGAGAAGTAGGGGAAGCCAGCAATAAAAGAAACATTAGCTTGATTTTTTAGAGTGTGAATACAGTGGCTGCCACAAAACTCCTAACTCTGTCTTTCCACCACCCACCACAAAATATCCTCTATCCAGGAGACAGACTACCTGTTAAGAATGGGGCTCAGGCCTCTGGAAAATTGTTTTCATGGATTACAGTAGGTAGAATTTAGGTTCAAGTAAAAGCATCATTCTGCCTGTAATTTCATAAAACATTAAAAAAACATTTTTTAGAGTAAAAAAAGAGATTTAAGTAAGTCCCAAACCATAGAGAAGTTGTTTAAAATTGTTTATCATTTTGGTTTAAAAATTGTATGTATCTTTTAGGCACCTAGGTTCACACACAAAACCTCATTTCTTTTAGAGTGTGTCCTGAATAATACTGGAAGGCAGTCTGCCATGGGCCCCTTGTGCTTCTACATGTCTTGCTAAGTATGTCAAAACACCCAGATCATGACCATTGTTTCATGTTGGACACTTTATCTAGATTGTTTATGGAGCTGGCAATTCTGCAAAGTGAGATAATGCCTCACAGAAATGAATTACATAGTCCTACAAAGTTCTCGGTCTCTTTTTGGACAAGGAGTAGGCTTGCTTCCTGTTTGCTATAAAAGTGGCAGTTTTCTCAAGCTCAGAGTTCTGCAACTACAGTGCAACCCTTTGTTTGCATAGCCATCTTGGCCCATCACGTTGCACCATAGACTTTGGGGTAAGGGAAACCACCAGAAATATGCTGATACCACTGCTATTGCTTTTTCTGTGCATAATAAAGTCCTTTGTCTGTGATCCAAAAGTCTCATGTCTTCTCATGTCTTCTGACCCAACAGCCATGGGTCAGTGACAGGCTAGTTTGTGTTTATTCCAGTGGGAAATCAAATCTGTGACTTCTATTAATAGCTCTCTTTGATAGTATAAAACATATTTAAAAGAGGAAAAGACCCCATAGCTATACTTGGTTTCTTCCCAGTAGATCCTTTCCAATCTTTAGGTTATTTCATGGAAAAAGTTTTATTTCAGGCTTATTATGATGTTGAATGAGTTAAATGAGGCTTTTGAAGGTAAAATTGCATAAAATGAGAGTGTCAGAAGTGCCAGAGATTTGGCCTAGGAACCAGGAAGACATATTTTCTGCCTCTTGAGTCAATTATTTGGTGTCTGGTAGCAGCAATATCAATCAGAAGTTCTGGGTCTCAGACAGCCGTCATAAATGCAAATGTCTACTACTGTCTATTGGAGCTGAAGATCAACTCTGAATTGGGCTAAGGCAATACGGACTAGACTAACAACAATATTTGCTAAAATAAGACATGATTATAAGGTATTGCTCTCCTGCTGTAGCCATTTTTGTCATGAGTAATCTGAAAGCAAGAGCTGTGTGGTGTTTATCCCTGTTCCTCTGCATCACCAATCGTAAGCGTTCAACTTAGTGGTGTTTATTAAATGCCTGTCAAATAAACAAAATCAACAGCCTGATTCAAGGAGGCTGTATGTTATAGTCTGAAGTTAATCTGCCTTGGTTCAAATCTCAATTCTGTCACTTATTAACCACACACTTGGTTAGTCAATTTCTTTAATCTCTTAGTGTTCTTGTTTGTAAAGATGAAATAATAATAGTACCTAGCTCACAGTTGTGAAACTTAGGACTCAGCAAATAATCAGTAGGTGTCAGTTGTTATTGGCACAAAAGTATTAAAACCACACAAAACTCCATTTCTAAAATATTCAAGAAAAAACCACTCTTGATGATTTGTTCTAAATTGTTTATAGTAATTATTGGTCAAAATTTAGATGTATATTTTAGTATTTTAGGACCATATTTTAAGTCTTAAATCTAAGTTCATCATAAACTCACCTGATCTTTAGTTATTTTAAATGTGGATGCATGCTCTCTCATAGGCTCTACATTTTCATCTCTCATAATGATTACCCATTCTTTGGCAACATAAAAATCTTCCTAATCCTTTATGTAAACATTTCCCCCGCATTCACCACTTGCCCAACAGCATAGCTAGTTCTGAGTCAAAATCAACACTGGCTGTCAATTCAGTAGGCACAACATCTGGTTACTTCCATATTTACCATTTGTGGAGGTGAATGTGGCATATTTCATTTGGAAAATGTGTCATTGGGTTCTGTAGATCCCCAACTCCTCCTTCTGAGCACGTGTTTCCAAACTCTTTTTATCCCTACTTAAATTTTGAGATCTCCCAAAGAAAACTTTACTCCTAGATTGAGACTGTCTCCTTACCCATCATATGGTTGTTTCATTTTACAGCACTCTTAAAAAGCATAATGTCTTGCTATAATGTCTACAATCATCACAGATAATGTTGTATTATTCAAATTGCTGGAAATCCATTATGCCCTATATATGGAGTAAATGAGCAGCAAATCTACACAGCTGCTGCTAACAACTCTTTTAGACTTCCCCATAGTTAAGTAATGAATCTTTATCAACTTCCTGAATAATTTACTCCTAAATGCATTAAATTGAATGTAAAAGGAAGTTTTACAAAATGAAGACAAGCCAGTTCTGGGAGGTGGTAATAATCTTAAAACTTCCATAATGTTCTTCTTTAAAAAAAATAAATAAACATGATTCAGTTTTTCTCCTCTGGTCTGAGCTTTAGGTGATATAAAAGCATTAGCCTTAGAAACACTTGAGAACAAGAACAACAACAACAAATCTATAATTACTGACATGAGTATAAAATCCAATTGAATACAAACAGGAGAGCAGAAGCTTCTGTTATTAGAATAAAAAGTGGATTGGCCACACTAGTTTTGCTTAGTTAAATATTTATTTTAACCTGGTACCTTAGAAAGGTCATCTATTGTAAAACAATATAATAAGGAGAAGAAACTCAATTTTACAGGCTTATCACCAGTAATGAAGTAATTGATGGGGGCTGGCCCTTGGCCAGACTTGTTATCAAAGCTCATGTTTGCAGCTAGTCCTGATTTCACTTGTCCACTTTCAACAGCTCTTTGCTCTTTTGGTTCTTAATGATAATGTTCCTGTTCTTCAAAACCCAGAATTATAGGGAGCCTTGGAAGTTCTCTGGTGATATTCTTTTATTCATTTTTTTAAGTTAGCCAAAACCGCAAAACTTTGTCCCTAGAATTGGACCAAGTATCTAAGAAAATAAGACCAAATCAACCCAGCTGACATATGTGTCTTAGACCAGTTGGCTAGTTAGTGGCAGGGCACAAGACTGAAACTAATCCAATTGTTAAAAACAAAAATCACTATTTAGTACACAGGATCATCAAACAAAATCCTTTCTTGATAATTTTGGTAGAGGTGTTCAGATCAAGTGTCCTCTGATGCACCTAACACCCTTGAGCCCTGCTTTCTCCCTATGTCTTCATAAATTTCCTGTCCTTACATTCTCAAGGTGATGAATAACTAATAACATAGAATGGGCAATAAATGAATATGTAATCCCTCACAGAGACAATATTTATCTTTTAATAAGGATTGCTGAGGATACAGATATTTAATGAAAAAGAATTCATTTCCCCTGCCATTTCAGGTAATTTGATAAACCCACAAAGGATATTTTTGAAAAGTCTACCTACTCAGTAGCTCTCAATTTGGAACTATCAGGAAGATAACAACCAAGGCCACTGAGATAATTAATGAGGCTGTGCATTCAGTCAGCTTTACAAGAAAGGGTTACAGCTGTGCTCCAATAAACAAAGAACAATTATTCACATGGCCCAACTAAAACTGTACAGTTTACCATCCTTAATCACTGATGCCTTTGTTCTTTGGTGAAGATTGATTTACTCTCTTTACAAAAGATGAGAATTCTAAGAGTCAAATATTGAGTTTTGAAAGACCTGAGTTAAAAAACAGCATGGCAGTATAATTAAATCCTACTTATGGCTTTAACAGAGAATAGAAATCATCATCCATTGTTGCCTAGACTCTTGTCTATTTCAATTTTATTTCCATACTATCATTTAAATCATCAAAAAATGATATTGCACAATGCCCTTATTTTGTCACTTAAACTCTGTTGCTATTGTCTGTTTCCTTGACTATATTTTCTCAACAACTGTCAGCTCTTTGAAAACTGGCATGAAGTTGATTAACTGTTTATCTCCAGTTAAGCAGTGGTCCCCAACCTTTTTGGCACCAGGGACTGTTTTCATGGAAGACAATTTTTCCATGGACTGGGGAGGGGCAAGGGATGGTTTTGGGATGATTCAAGGGCAGTATATTTATTGTGCACTTTATTTCTATTATTATTACATTATAATATATAATGAAATAATTGTACAACTCACCATAGGTTGGGGATCCCTGTCTTGCAGCACCCAACACAGAATAGGAGCTGCTCAAAAGTTTTCTGTTTAATAAAATAACCTATACTCATTACTTTGATAAGAAAAGAAATATATCATATAAAATACCTTAAGAGGTCATCTCTATTTCCTTATTAAAGCTGTTCTGATTTTTGGTTACCTTCTAATTCCTTTATAACATACATTTTGAAAACAGCAAGTGTCTACTTAAATTGGAAATATCCCCATCCCTGATTCAACAGAATAATTTAGTTTAGTGATTCACTTGTTTTTACTGACTAAAAATAGACTTACCAATTTATTTTATAAAGTGAAAAGAATTATTCTGGTATAATAAATAGAACAAAATATGATTGTGTATCCTTAAGAAAAAGACAGAAGGCTTTATATCCTTCTAGTTCTTTGACCTTTCAAATAAAAGTGATAAAATGCCCTTTTCCCAACCAAAGTTCTGATATCAGAGCAAAAAGGATATGTCACATATAACCAGCACTCAATGATGTGTATAGACGATATAGTACACCATAGAAGTTCTGTGTATGATGAAATATGAGAACAATAACCTGTCTTTTATAAAAGGCATAGGCTGAGGAGATTATATTAACAGATAAATTTATTTTCTTAAAAAATTTAATTGACAAAATTCTAATACACACACGTGCACACACACACACACGTGTGTGCATATTCCTGTCAGCAAATCAGCTTATTTGCCTGTGGTTACTAGCACCTCAGCTGATAACCAAAGGCAAAATTTAATCTTGACATTAGCAAACAATATTTATTTTTAAGGTGAAAGTAGTGATTGGGTTTAATTACAATGAAAATTTGTTAAAAGGAAATCAGTAACAATGTGTTTACCTTGAATTTGTTATTTTTATAAGAAAAATAGAAAGCTTTGAGGGAAAGTTTACATTAATAGGTCATTTTAAATCCTTAATTTGAAATGCGTATTTAAAGTAATCACACAATTAGAAATGATATGAAGTACTAGAGAGAAAAATAGGGTGAAAGTCAAAAAACTTAATTCTAGATACATCTCTACTACTAAGTAAGTGTATATGGCCTCGAGCAAGTTACCTAATTTTGTTGGTCCCCACCAGGTACTTCTGATTCGTCATGGTAAATATTTCTCAGTCTTATAAAGATTTTTATTATCTGTATTATTACAGATTGATAACTGCTGTCACTGGCTCTAATCCACTGTCTCTCTGTCTCCCTTTGGACCACAAACTCTGCCTCTCAGCCCAGTCCTATTGTTGCTTTTCACACCTCTGCCAGAATGTTTTTTCTATCAAGAAAATCTCACTCAGCCATTTAAATCCTTCAAGATACACATAAACATCTCACCTGGGCCAGCAAGGGCCCTAAGGTCCTGGTCTCTGCTCCCTCTTTAATGTTCCAGTCTGTTCCTCCCGAAATATGACAAGCCATCAGCTCATATGGAGTCACTGGAAATCCTTTTACACCTTGCTCCTTGCTATTTCACCTTATGATGCCCCTCTGTCATTTACCTGGCTAAATTTTTACCATCCTTTAATCTAAAAGCCACTTTATGAAGTCTTCCCTGACCACTTCAGGGAAATCATATTGTAGGTAGACTGAAGCTGATCTTACATATCTGTTCTCATAGTTTTCTGTGTAGACTATTCCTATAGATGGTCATTTCATTTTTATTCTCCAATATTACACCATTAATAATGTTTAATCTTATGTTTCCCTTGATAGACTGAGAATTTTAAATGTGAGATTTTTTTGTCTTTTTTCTCTCTCTGTCTTCTTCCTCTTGAAGAATACAGTATGTGCCTCAATGTAGGCATAAAATATGCATTACTTTAATCAATATATAGAATCAGTTGTCCATTTCGGTAACATGAGGTGTTGTGAGAGTATAATGCATGATCCATGATTGTGTTTCCTACATTCTCTGAATAACCTAAAATTTTGTACATGGATGTGCATGTGTACCTATATGGTCAGGAAAATGTCCATAGTTTTATCAGGTTTCCAAACAGATCCATTACTCAAAGATTGCATCTATTTCTGGTATAGTATGAGTCTAAATTTATGAGCCAGCCACAAGTAAAATAATAAAATTACCTCCAACCCAGACCCTTGTCCTACTTAATAGACAAGAAGCCATCAAATCCATCCCTGGGTTTATGTTCTTCCGTTGAATCTTTACTCTGCCACTTCATGAGCCCAAGGAGGCAAGGCAGAAGCAGTGCTACACTTTGTACTCTTTTTGAGGCTTTGAAGAATATTATAATCAGATTTGTGCTGCAGAGAGATTTGAGCAGAGAGATGGACCAAGAAATTTTGCCATAAGAATCTGAGCAGCAAGAATTTGTCTTACATTGGTCAATTTGCTTAAGTGTCTAACCTTGTAGTTAAAATTTCCTACTTGTACTCAGACATTTCGTAGAATTAAACAGAATATTCTCAACTGACTTCCAGCATTTAAGAAACTAATTTTCAGTTTGTGATTTTATTGAGCCTCATACTACTATTCTATTTGGAAAATCACTAGTTTCTATTTGCTAAAAGAACATTTTCCTTCTCTAATTCTGAATTGAATATTCTCCTTCATTGTCTGGTCTTAAAAATGGCACTTTTATTAACAAATGCATCAATTTGTGTTTCAAAAATGCATGCATTTAAATAATATATTTCTAAATGCAATAAAAAGCTGTATTTTAGACCTTTTTTGTAATAAGGTCAAATAGGTTTTAACTTATTACATGTTCTTGTCATGATTTTGTTTACTTGAATTTCTTTATTCTTGTGGCAGTATAATTATGTATGAAAATCAACTCCATTGTGGAATATGAATTAAAATATGCCAGTCATAATCTTTGTGTGAAAACACAATTTATCTTTCAATAATAGTCAGAGGATTCTTTTAGGAAAATGGTTTGAGAGATGATAGTTTGTTGGAAACATAAATATTAGCTATGTTATATTGAAAATTATATAACATCATTGTTAATGAATGTCCTTATATTAACTATCAATCACTAATATAGCCTATAAAATCATTCAGGACATTGAAAAAATATATCAAATTTGGCATTGCTCAATGTTTTTCGAAATGCAAGTCAAGTTCAAATATTGAAATCTTGTACTTTATACTAAATATTTAGCCTCCTGTTTTGTGAACTGCTTCCAGAGACACAGCTATGCCATTAATTAGTACAAAAGCTATGTGTATAGATTATTTTCGTTCTTAGAGTGACAGATGAAATAGAAACCTTGGAATACTATACTTTTCATAATTCTTTGTTAAACTAAAAAATATTAATCAATATTTAAATAATCAATAATAGAATATTCAATAATCAAAATCACACATTTTTTGTGAGTTTTTTTTTAATTTCAAAGAAAACGTACAGAAGCTATCTTGTACAATAGATAACAGTGGCCGCTCTGGTTGGATAATCTAATTGAAGCATCTGGATCGAGACCCAGGGCCATTTCTTCCTTACTGTACAGCCTTTGAAAAATACTGGTATAGATCATTGATAACTTCTAGCTCTCACCAAGTTTTACCAGTAGGTAAAGACATATACATTTTAAAGACATATATTAAAGATATATTTTAAAGACATATAAATAACAGTCTTTAAGTGAATTCAAACTTTTAGTTATAGTTAAAATTATATCTTCATAAATTCAAGTCTTTATTAAATTAACTTAATTTTGATTTTTCTATTTACTATAAGAATAATTTTAACTCTCCTACAGTGATTTTAAATGTTGAAACAAGAGGAACTAGTAATTTCTGAATGACATTTCAGAAAATTATTTGTGGAATTTATGTTAAAAATCCTTAAAGATCATTCTATATTTCATGGGGGCTTTGCTATCTCTCTTTATTACCTATTCTAGAGTTTTTCCTGATGAAATTACATCTGTCTTTCCCAAGACACTATAGGATCTTTGCTAACTTTATGAAATATTTTTGATTATTTTATTAATTTATTTGACAAAAATTTATTAAGTGCCTACTATGTACCAGATTCTGTCCTAGGTACTAGGATATGACAAAGAATAAAACATAAAAACTATTCTTATCTCCACAGAACTTTAGTTTTACATTTTATTTGGAAAAGATTGTCAGTAAACAAGCAGAAATTAAAAATATACTCTACATAATTATATACACATACTAAAATTATATTGTGTGTATGTGTGTATACATGCTATGGAGAAAAATAAAAATAAAGCAGGGAAAGGGGAACATTGTAGTGAGAAGGGATTGTGAAATACTAAATAAAATGTTTGGGAAATGCCTCATGCTGGTGACAATTGAGCAAAGATCCTAAAGGGGTAAGAGTGAGCTATACAGATAATCGTGGGAAGAGAATTCTAGGCAGAGTAAACAGTATAAAGACCCTAATGTGGGAGATACCTGGAGTTTTCATGTTCTAAAGAACACCTGAGAGGTCATTGTGCTTGAGCAGAGCGGGCAATGGTGGGAGTCTTAGAGTGGAAGCTAACAATGTATTCTGGGGCATATCGTAATGGGCCTTCTAGGCTACTGCAAGGACTTTTTCTCTTTGGGTTTTCTTTTTCTTTTTTTTTTTTTTTTTTTTGAGTGATTTGAGAAGCTGTTGATGAATTTTAGTAGGACAGTGACATGTTCAAACTCCTGCTTTAGAAGGCTCACTATGGCTTCTGCATTGGGGATTAAGAGTAGAAGAGGATCAGGACAAACATGCACCAGTTAGTAGGCTATTGCAATAATTTAAGCAGAGCCATGGCCAGCCTGGGCCAGGGTAGTTGAGCCAAGGTAAGATTCCAAATCTATTTTGAAGGTAGCTCATAGGATTTTCTGATGGCGTGAGGGTAGGGTATGAGACAAAAACAAATCCCTCCTTTTTGCTAAGCTTTAAAAACCAAGTTTGTGGGTAATCATTTGTAAATAAAGTTCTGAACTTATACAGTAGTTTACTTATAAGACTTTGGTATGGAAAGTCTTGGCATGGAAAATACTATTAAGACTGTCTGAGAAATGCACCTGATAAAGTTCGGAAGAAAAAGCATTTTTAGAAATGAAGTATTATTTACACACACACACACACACCCAGTTTTTTGTGGAAGAACAAAAATATCAGCTGGCAGAGTAAGAATTTTTTTTAAATTTTAATTTTAATGTTCTGATTACAGTGCAGAGGGATATAAATATTTAATGTATCATACTGTATCCCAGTAAATTTAGAACTTTAGTATTATTTTTTATATCCTACTATTTTATATTCAAATACATTTTTAATCATTAAATAAGGAAGACATTAAGCTCTCTAACTTAGAGTTTAAAACCAAGAGTCATATACCATTAAGCTTTGTTAAAGACCAATATGTCTGCTGTGGTCGTAAAGCATCTATATAAAAAAAAAATTCAAAATCCCACACTCTTGCTACATGATTCCCAGACCAAAAAATACATATAATTTTCAAAACTATTCATTTTATATAATCTTAATTAAATGGCCAAATATTTTGCTTTTTTAAAAGACTGAATCAAATAATTGAAGACCAATGTATCTGTGTATGTATGTGTGTGTCTAAGTGTGTAAGTTTTTCGAGCAATTCAGCACAAAATTTAATTCCTGAATCTCTGACAGCCAAAGGGGAAAGAAAAGCATTATTAGTTATGTCTGTCACATTAGTTAATAAAAGAACATAAAAATCAAAGATATTTAGGGTCCATAAGTATTTTGGTAGGTTTCAACTTAGAGTCAAAGGTGTTGTATTAGATTTTTTTTTTCTTTTTTTTTTTGAGACAGAGTCTCACTCTGTTGCCTGGGCTAGAGTGTGATGGCGTCAGTGTAGCTCACAGCAACCTCAAACTCCTGGGCTCGAGCGATCCTCCTGACTCAACCTCCAGAGTAGCTGGGACTACAGGCGTGTGCCACCATGCCTGGCTAATTTTTTCTCTATATTTTTAATTGGCTAATTAATTTCTTTCTATTTATAGTAGAGACAGGGTCTCGCTCTTGCTCAGGCTAGTTTCAAACTCCTCACCTTGAGCAATCCACCCGCCTCGGCCTCCCAGAGTGCTAGGATTACAGGCGTGAGCCACTGCGTCCGGCCAGTATTAGATTTTAAATATCCAAATTTACTTGTAATGAATGGTACTTCTAATAAAAGTTTCAGGCAAAAATTGGATTCAATTGAATTTAAAAAACTTTTCATGATATTCATTTTCATACCAGGTTAGAACTTGAGATAAAGAAAAATATATATGACATATTGTCCTCAAAACCTAGTTTAGTATTGTAAGATGTTGAAAGGAGAGGAGATTGAGAGATGAAAGTGTTCTGCAGGTGACAACTCAAACAATTGCCTTGTAAGTAGGTTAGACTTTACTCTTTTATGCAAGTGATGATTTCCTGTGAAAAGTTTTAATAAGAGGCATGTTTGGAATTGAATTTTTAAATAATTTCACTCTGGCAATGCATGAGTGATGGTTTGGATAAATGCTGAAATTGAAGTCAGGAAAGGCAGTTAAAAATCAATTCCAAATATTATGTATCTGAAAATCTATATCTGATATATAGGCCAATATTACTCAAAATATGGACCACAGATGCTGACGTCAAAAACATCTGCTGCTGAGAAGGCAAAGAGAAGTCCAGCTCCTGGTCAGAAACCGAGGTGTGATTTTTCAAGCCTGCTCATAGGTGATTAAAAAGGCTCCACCCCACAGGCCTCATGGGGAAGCTGCTCTCCCCCACCAGACTTCATGCACATCGCAGTCTCTGAAGGGTGTTATCATCAAGGTCTCAGGCCCTCCATATAACCATGTGCTCTTACACATAGATGTGTTCCTAGCCTAGGTGCCTCCATTTGGAGGCCTGTGCATTGGGCATCTTCAGTGGAGACTATCATCAGGGCCTCTGCTAAGACCTCCTTATTAGCAGACGAGGGGAACCTTAAAGACACTTTTCTCCACTCTGACTCAGTACACAGTACTTCACCACTCCCAGTCCTTTCCTTCTGTTCCCAATCCCTGGGTTCATAGAACTGAAGGAGCCTTTTGTCCTGGCTGCCCATGTCTGTGCTGATCCACCTGATCCTCCGCCAGTTCCCTTCTGTAGGGGAAAAATGGAACACTGGAGAGTCTGTGCTTTCTCCAGGTTAGCCTCTTGCTTCTACTACCAACTGCTTAAAGACTCAACTGCTACTCTCATATTAGTTTCTTATCTTAATCAGCCAACCTGGCACCTAGCAGCTCAGTTCAGCTCTCTCCAGCTCAGGTCAGCCTTTGACAGGCAGCTTACTGGTCTCCACTCCAATATACTCAGTTCAGGATTTGTGGCAGCTGGCCAGGAATCTGCATATTTAACAAGCTCTTCAGATAACTATTCTGTGTACTTTATTAAAACTACTGGTCAAATCAATAGATGAAAAGGGCCTGAACTCAGCCCTTGCTTGTGTATGAGGAGGAAGAATGACAGAAATATTAAGGGTCAGAGGGAGAATTAGAATCTTATTAAAAGTGTGGAAGTAGGAAGACTGATGAAAAATGAACTTACATCAAGCAAAAGTGAAAATAGAGGAGAAGAGGCAGGGTGGACACACTGCATTTTCAGATATGTGTACGGTGTTCAAGAATGAATTTTTAATCATGCAGTTGGACGAGTGGATACATGAATTAGGTCTTAGGGAAAGTCTCATATGTGAGAAAACGATTTGGAAATCAGCAATATATATGTAGGGGAGAGAGAAGGTTAAAACCATAACAGTCAATGAGAAAACCAGGAAGATAATATGGAGTGAAAGAGACAAGGGTGGATAATGAAACCCTTGAGAGCCATTTGATAATTAGGCAAAAGAGTCCAGGGGCAGCTGAAAATGGTCACTCTTCTTTGCAAGCTTTCCTTTTATGGCCTCTTGATAAATCCAATAGTATAATGTGAACTTGAAATTATGTGAAGGTATTTATTTAGATAACTCAAGTGATGTTTCTCAGCTACATATTTTTTTTGGAGATCTGACTTAGAAAAATAAAAGAATAATGATTCCTTTGGATTCCCCCATTGGAGTGCCTATTATTTCAACTCAACTTTTCACAGGAGATAGTTGCATAGTAGATAATTCAAAATTAAGACACTAGTTGACAATGGGGATTTAGGTTTCCTTGACTCTACTCACTGAAGGGGTGACATGATTATATCTACCCCTAAATCAGTATTTATTATCATCTTTTATGGCTTCAACTGAGATAAATAATTGATAAGTAAATAAAAATTTGCTTGGAGAACATTTAAGTTTAATACATTTCTTAGGAACATTCCCAGAAGTCTGTTTAATATGTCCTCTTGGAGACTATGCTGGGTATTCCTTGCTTCATTTCAATCTTTCAATAAATTGCATCAGTGATTTTTATTTCCAAGTTGAAAGAATTGTCAGACTCCAGGCACCCTGAAATTCACTTAAAATAAAAACTAAAGAGTTGCAAAATTTATAAGAGGGTTCCTAGGGTGGGTGACTTTCATTTTTAAAAGTGGGAAAGTCCCTCACAAACAGGGACCAGTGGGTCACCCTATTAAAATATCAGCAAACACCGGAAGTTTGATTTGCTTTGGGTGTGTGTGCATGTGAGAGAGAGGAAAGAGAGAGAGAGACTGCTATTTGCCCCACAAAATTTATACTCACCTTTTAAAAAAATAATAAAGATTTAATAGGCAAATGGCAACAAACTAAAAACATTTTCGACCTCCCTTGCTGCTACCTTTGTAACTACATTCTGGCCAATGAGATGTGAGCCCTGATGATTTGTGAAACTGCTGCGTTATGTTCTTTAAAGGAAGTTACTTGCCCTCCGTTACCCTTTCCCTCCGTTGAGACGTGATGATATCTGGTGCAGTTGTCTTGGATCAAAAGATAGAAGTAATGTTTTGAGAATGGAAGGGCTGCCCTGGCCACCTTGGATGTATCATATTTACATAGTTATTATGTAACTGATAAGTACACTCTTACTTTATTTAGAGGTCTCTCTATTACAGCAACTTTTCCTGTACCCTCAAACAGATGGTTTGTTGTTGTCATGACCCTTGGCTTCTGATTTGCTTGATACTTTCCTATTTCTCATCTTCTCCTTTGGCCCCTAAGTGTGAATGTTTTCTCCTCCTATTCTTCGTTAGTGACCACATTTATTAAACTCTATGATATGCATCACTATATCAGTTTATTGGATATGTTAGTTGGGGGAGATAAAGAAATTTAGAAAATATTTTTCACCCTTGCCTTTTTTGTAAGATTGCTGTCCTGCCTAGCACTGAAATATTCTGTCTTTGGTGTGAACTTACCCTCACATTTCTTCTGTATTACAGTGCTTTGGAATGTACTTTCTTCATGCCAGATAGATAAGGTAATAAATGGGTAAATATTTATGAGACGGCAATAAAGACAAGATCCTGGGGACAAACATATGAAGAATAATGTCATAGGTAGATTTTTTGTTAAGTAAAAATGAACAAAATATAATTTTAAAGGCAGAAACTAGGAGGATTGTGAACTGACCCACATAGACCTCTCCCCCCAATTTTGCATGTGACCAAAGCTGTGAACTTCCTCACTTGAGAATGTCCCCTTCTCTGCAGTCAAGAAGCAAGATTTTGATGACCTAAATCCCTGTGCCAATGCAGATGGGTGGTAATTTTGAAAAATGTGTTTTCTGACTCAGGAGACACAGGTGAGACCTGATCCAAATATGAGATGCCTCTCTTGGACACAAACCAATGTGGGTGCCCAGCAACAATTGGGTGATCAAAATGAGTTCACCTAGAGCTCATTCTGTTACTATCATTATTTTCTTCATCAAGCAGCTCCCAGGTATGGAGCACTAGAATGTCTCTCCAACTGAGGAATAAAGAAGAATATCAGAGAATTAAGTCATGTATAACTAATAAATCAAGAATTATCATAAAGTCCCCAAACAATAAATGTTGGCATGGATTCTGAGAGATAGGAACACTCCTACACTGCTGGGGGGACTGCAAACTAGATTCTCTTTCTTTTACTAGTCTCTTTTACTAGCTCATTGTTAATGAGCTATGTCTGTGCCCCTCATTAATTCATCAGCATTCTCTTTAGTGTATTTAATTTTCATTTAAGCCCCAGATCATAGCTGCTGAGTGCACCAATGGGAAAAGTTTAACAGCCAGCATATATATTGGAATAAACATTTATTTTATTTTATTTTGAAAAGTTAACTTACATATGATATTCACCTTATAAGTTCACTATAACCCTTTTAGTATTTGTATTATAAAAATAAATCCATCTTCATGAGGTATAAATTACTGTTATCAGAAGCTTTATCACTGCTCAGATATTTATAAGGTATAATGATAGCTGGTATATGTGTTGCTTCTTTGTATATCATCTAGTCTTAAGACCTCAAACTAGTATTTTGTCTTACAAGTTCTCATAATTTTCTATAAGGTAAACACAAGTAAGATGTGACAGCCCTCTTTTTAGGATGAAGTAAAGGACTATGTCTTCCATGAATCACCATTTAAGTTCAGTTTATTAAATATGTATTGATCATTTACTATGTTCCAGGCAGTGTCTCTAGGTTTGGGGATATTAGGATGAATAAAACATGACCCTTGTCTTCTTGGATCATATAATGATTGAGGAAGCCAAGTATATATATCATGTGAATACAATCTATTGAGCATTCTGAAAGAGATGTGTGTTGCATAGTACCGGAGCCCTAAAAATGAGAGATTCAAACAACCTGGTGAGGAAGTTAGTCCAATGAAGAAATATTTGAAAAGACAATGCCTAAACTATGAAAAGATGAGTAGAACACAACCAGGCTTAAAAAAATAGATAAGAAGCTTCATGGAACAACAGGGAGAGGGGTATAAAGGAAGGAATGGTTATGATTAAAATGAAGGTCATCTCAGTGTGTGATATGGCAATGAAAAAAGAATGCTTCTTGAAGGAAAAGGAAGGTTTTCTGAATGAGGTAAATGTTGGTAGAAGTCTTGAAGCATCAGTATTAGTGACCCAAATAAAAAAGTGGGAAATAATGTTTTCTAAGTATAAAAAAAATAACATTGAAAGGTTTGGTTTATAAGCTTGCTGGACATCTATTTGCAAGGCAGCAATCAAAGTGAATTTAAGAATCAATGGTCCTTTTTCCCCATTCCCCACACTGTAAGTAGTTAATGCATTGACTTCTACTTCTTTGAACTCTATTTAAAGTCATAGAAAGATGAAATTGCAAAAGTTGAGGAAATTTAAATACTAACTTATTCAGGCCTTCATTATTTAGGTGACAAAGCTGAGGATTAGAAGGTTCATATGACCTGTTCAAGGTTGAGCTGTTTGCTATTTTTAGAACCTAGGAAAGATCCAGTATCCTTTATACCAGCTAAAAATCTTTAAAACTGAAGCACTGTAATATTGCTTACCTCACTTTCAGTGGATTGCCATTGGAAGCAGTACAATATAGTGGTTAAAAGTGCTGACTCTAGAGTCAAAAATATTAATATCTGCTTTTCACCACTTACTTTTACTTGCCAAATAACTTCAGGCAAGTTATATAATCTCTTTTTGCTTCAGATACCTCATCTGTAAAGCAGGAGGTAATAATGTAAAGTACTTAGATCAATGCCTGGCACATAGTAAGTACTCCATGAATGTACTATTATTATTCATCTTTAGGCAGTCAAGTATTAACGGATGTGTATCAATTATGGTATGGGCACTCTTGAAATTGACTTTGCTATCCAAATTGCTTAAAAACTTGTTGAAGTGACTACCACATCACTAATTTAATCAAAACATTTGTAATCTATAATGTTTCAGAACTGCCATGTGCACAGAATCCAAATTATATTATTTCTAAATTATCATCATTACAGGAAAATACTAAATGTTTACTAATTAAGTAATGTGAAATACTAACCAAGTGATATTAGATTAGGAATTGGAAACCTGCCTATTAATTTGAAGTATAAAAACCATTCCTACCTTAAGCAAAATTATCCAAAAATCTGTTTTTTATAAGGATATGGAAATGACTATGTGACCTTGTGTCAGATCCCAATCTTATGTTCCAGATATCCTGTTATTTAAACAACACAACAGATTAAATCTAAAAGCAAAGCAAAAAACAAGTATCATTATTATCCTGCATATCAAATGGATGATGATCATTGTTCATTTGGCAAAACAAATTTTAAAAACACCTTTATTCTTAACAAGTGTATCTCTGATATAAATTTCTTATCCAGTGGTTTATATACTTTTATTGTATGGCTTTTGGACTTTGGATAGCTGCATTATGACATGAGACACCTCAATGCTTCCAAAGTCATTATATTCATTGCTAATGAATTGAAACCTTTAGATCTGTAATGTGGTTAATAAATCAAAGCAACATTTTATACACATTTATGTGATCTGTAGTTATGCACACAAAAATTAACTAAACAGAACTATTACCATCCTGGGAGAAAATATGAATTTGTATTGCAATTTAAATTACAAGGATTTTTTATTTGTTGTGTTTGGAGGTATAACTAATTTAAGTGAGTAATTTACAAAATGCAGAGGATATGACTTTAAAAATAGGGATTTATAGTATATGACCTACAAGTAAAACTGTTACACAAAATATCCAGTGAGCAACCGGTAACATTTTGCAAGTCTTAGGTTTCTGGGTTTGCTTAACATAAAAAATTAACATAATAAAAACTTCAGTGTTCTTGTATTATGCTATAAACTT
This sequence comes from Lepilemur septentrionalis, assembly GCA_963573855.1. Classification (NCBI taxonomy): domain Eukaryota; kingdom Metazoa; phylum Chordata; class Mammalia; order Primates; family Lepilemuridae; genus Lepilemur; species Lepilemur septentrionalis. The sequence continues at coordinate 53,705 of CAUYMX010023630.1, forward strand.
CTGTAAACAATTATGAAAAACTGTTTTCTAGTTATTTCTATTCTCTTACTAAATAATAATCTGGTAAATAATAAATGTTCTAAACTCACAAGTTTAGATTATGTTCTTTATATCATGCTCATGGATCAGCAGAATCAATATAGTTAAAATGTCCATATTACCCAAAGTGATTTACAGACTCAATTCATTCCCCATAAAAATACCAATGTCATTTTTCTTTTTTTTTTTTTTTTAGACAGAGTCACACTTTGTTGCCTGGGCTAGAGTGCTGTGGCATCAGCCTAGCTCACAGCAACCTCAAACTACTAGACTCAAGCAATCTTCCTGCCTCAGCCTCCTGAGTAGCTGGGACTACAGGCATGCACCACCATGCCCGGCTGATTTTTTTTAATATATATATTTTTTAGTTGTCCAGCTAATTTCTTTCCATTTTTTTTTTTTTTTTTGGTAGAGACAGGGTCTCACTTTTGCTCAGGCTGGTCTCGAACTTGTAAGCTCAAATGATCCACCCGCCTCGGCCTTCCAGAGTGCTAGGATTACAGGCATGAGCCACCACACCTGACCCCAATGTCATTTTTTGCAGATCTTGAAAAAATAATTCTATGCTTCATATGGAGCCAGAAAAGAGCCCAAATAGCCATGTTAAGCAAAAGGAACAAATGGGGAGGCATCACTTTACCTGACTTCATGCTATAAGACAAGGCCATAATAACCAAAACAGCATGGTACTAGCACAAAAATAGAGACATAGAGACATAAACCAATGGAACAGAAGAGAGAACCCAGATATAAAACCATCCACATATAGCCATCTGATCTTTGACAAAGCAGACAACAATATACACTGGGAAAAGAATCCTTATTCAATAAATTGTGCTGGGAAAATTGGGTAGCCACATGTAGAAGATTGAAACAGGACCCTTATCTCTCACCTCTCATAAAAATTAATTCAAGATTGATAGCAGACTTAAGCCTAAGACATGAAAATATAAGAATTGTAGAAGACAATGTGGGAAAAACTCCTCTAGATATTGCCCTAAGCAAGGAATTTATGAAGACCCCAAGGGTAATCACAGCAACAACAAAAATTAATAAATGGAACTTGATTAAACTAAAAAGCTTCCACACAGCCAAGGAAACAATCAACAGAGCAAATAGATAACCTACAGAATGAGAGAAAATATTTGCATGCTCTACATTTGATAAAAGGCTAATAACCAGAATCTAAAGAAATGCAAGCAAATCATCAAGAAAAAAAATCAAACAACTAACTGCATTAAAAACCAGGCAAAAGACATGGACAGAAACTTTTCAAAGGAAGACAGACTAATGACCATAAACATATAAAAGAAATGCTCAATATCATTAATTATAAAGGGAATGCAAATCAAAAGCACAATGAGATATCACTTAACTCCAGTGAGAATGGCTTTTATCAAAAAGTCCCAAAACAACAGATGCTGGCGTGGATGCAGAGAGAAAGGAATACTTATACACTGTTGGTGGAACTGCAAATTAGTACAACCTCTATGGAAAACAGTGTGGAGACTCCTTAAAGAACTAAAAGTAGGCCTACCATTTGATCCAGCAATCCCACCACTGGGTATTTACCCAAAGGGGAAAAAAATAATTTTATAAAAAAAGACACTTGCACTAGAATGTTTACTGAAGCACAATTCACAATCACAAAGATGTGGAATCAACCCAAGTACTCATTAATTCATGAGTAGGTTAATAAAATGTGGT
>CAUYMX010023632.1:0-41961 GCA_963573855.1 Lepilemur septentrionalis
TTCCCCCAATAAAAAAAAAAGAAAAGAAAGGAAAAAAAACCCATGACAAACAGGATTCCAAATAGCATATGAGTTCCCTACATAGGTACACATAGTAACTTTTTGGTCTTTGCCTTAAACAACTTAATCCTCATCTTACTCAATTATTTAACTCAGATTCTTTCATCCGATTTCCCAGACAACTAATCTGTAACCAAACTGAAATATATCAAGCTGCTATATTCATCATATACTAATAATTGTGAAAATTAATGGAATGCTTACAATGTCTTGCATGGCATTAAGCAGTTTATGTGGAATATTTAATTTGAATTTCATAATACTGAAACCACCCTTTATAATAGTAATAAAGGACCAAAAGGTGGGAACTGTGGTAGGGGAAATATATATATGTGTGTGTGTGTGTGTGTGTGTGTGTGTGTGTGTGTGTATGTGTGTGTATATGGGTGTGCCATTTTCCTACAGCTTGCTTTCCTGTAATTGCTTACTACTCAGGAGTCATATAGCTGATGTTCATAAAGATTCTTAGCTTTCTTCATTGCTTCCATAGATAATATCATCCTTGCGAAACCTAAGGCTAGTTTTTGAGATATCTTCCAGGCCTGCATTCCGGTGGAAAGGCTGACACCTTCTACCTCTGAGACCAGCTGTCCATACTGAGGAACTGACACAACTGGTAGTGCTACCTCCACCCAAGAACTGACTCAAAAAGAAAGATAATTTCTAGACCCGTAAGTTCTGTCCAGAACCCAGCCAATTAGCAGACCCAACTGCCTAGCTTTTTGCCCCCCAAACTATCTTTAAAAGCCCTTTCTCCCAAATTTTTGGGGGAATGATTGTGAGATCTTTTTCCCATCTCCTTGCATGGTACCTGAGATATTAAACACTTTCTCTGCTGTAACACCTAGTGTCTCAGTGTATTGGCTTCCTCTTGAGCAGGGGGCAATGAACCTGGTTGGCTGTAACAATATTAAGAGATAAGTGATAATTTTAGCATAATTTTAAATATGAGAAAAAAGTTTGGTGAAAGTAGGTTGCTTACTTAGCCAGGATGCTTCATCAGTACTACCTATTTTAGATTTTATTAGCAAAAGGATCGCATTTATCGTTACCAATTTCTCTATTAGGATTATAATTTAAGCTTATACTGATGTAGCAAACAGCCTCCAAAATAATAATATCATTACCAGAACAACAAAGTATTGGATTCTCAGTTATGTAACATGTTTAATTCTCATTTCTAGGAAGTTCTTTCTACATAGTCATTCAGGGACCAAAGCTGACAGAGGACTGACCTTCTTAACACATGGATTTAGAATTCACCTCTGAGAGGAAAGAGAGCATGAATAGCTTATGTAACATGGAATGGCCAGGAAAAAGAAAAGAAAACCAAAAACAAACGGCAAAATATCTCCTGTCTCTTTGAAACTCCCCCCAATCTTTTCAAGAGCTGAAACCTGCATCCCTGCCTCAGGTCACTGGTAGGAAGGAGCAGGGAGAAGGTCTTTTGTTCTTATCCCAGGTGGCACCAGTCCCCGAGGTGGGAGGCTGGTGAAGTTCACAGGCTTTGTCTTTGGCAGAGATGCGATGATTAGAATAATTAACACAGTAGCCTAAAACTGAAGGGCCCTCGCTTTAAAAGCTCTGTATGTTCAGGAAAAATTGGATTTTGGGATTATAGTCTACCTTTTTCCTACTTTGCCAGCAAAGTAAATAAATGTCTTCCCTTCTCTTCAACTACTTGTCCTAGTTCTTCTAATTCAGCCTCATGGACAGGTGCCAAGCTTTCAGTAACACTTATATTTGCAGTTCTATGTTTTGCTCCACGAGTAACACATGTCATGTTCACATACTCCCCATTTGCCAGAGTTAGTCAAATAGCCTAATAGTCCTGGAAATAGTGGTATTTTGTATGCAGGGAAGAAAGACTAGATATTGGTGACTATTAGTAATGTCTACTCTAATAGTATTGCTGGAACTCAGGATGTCCGGCTCCAAAGACCAAGATCTTAAGCACTTGGTTAACTTCTGTACTCTTAGGTCTAATAAACAAATTTGAAAAATATGTATACTAGTTTAAAATTGTTTGAAAAATAAAGAAAGCAATGTAGAAGAAAGAAAATCACTGTAATTGTCAGGTTTCAGTCTGAAATGTCAGTTCTTGGCATGCCCATGGTTGAAGAATGACCAGACACACCAAAGTCAGGCAAGCATGAGGTGAAATTTATTGAGGGGGAGCAAGATAGGATTATAATAGGATTACAGGCCAATAGCAAGATAGAGGTTTACAGAGGTTTACAAGATACATACTCCACAGATGATGACCAGATGGATCTCTTGCTGCAGCAGGAAAAGAGAGCTTGGTTATGGTCTGGATCTTGTTTTATGGTGTCTGGATAGGGACCGCCAGTGGTTCAAACATCACCATGGAACCACTTTGATTGGACAGTTGGGAGCTGCATGATCTGAGTCTTACTGTGAATGTGGGTTCTAGGTCACTTTCCAGACTTTATGGTACTTATGCTGCTTGGCCTGTGGGCTAGAGAGTCCTCTGCATTCTTTTGCATCTGGCACATCAAGTTCTGATTGGCGGATTCATAGGGTATTCCTTCCTACCTGACATATGACAGTTGCTTGAGACAGGACTAAGTTGAGGCAAGACCAAGATGGGGCCTGGGTCCCACCCTTGTCCTTTTTCCCAGGTGAGGCAATTGCACCAAGGCAACAGCACCCACTTTTACCCCTAGGAGAGACAGAATCCCTCCCTGTCTACCTAACATAATGACTGCTGCTATTAACATATGGATGTATTTGGTTTTATTATATTTTCCATATATAAAATTCTAATAAATAGTTGAAAAAATTATCAAATTTGTACCCTGTCTTTGTCACCTATTATTTAATATTTTTACAAATTTAAAATGTGAAAAGATCGTATTTAAAAGTTGTGAACTGTGCCAGAGATATTTTATTTAATCTGCTGTGTTGAATATTAAGTTGTTTAAATGCTTTAGTATTATTTAGTAGCATATCATTAAATATCTTAACATCTTAACTTTACCTTTAATATAAATTTACAAGTATAAGAATACTCAATTTTTTGATAAATTATCATTTTGTATTTTTATAATATAGTGTTATATTTCATTTCCCACTTTCACTCTATTTCACTCTTTTATGCCTGATTAAATTTATCTGAACATTGTCTGTTGACTCATGTAAATGATTGAGGCAAAAATCTCAATCAAGGGAGATTTATTAAACCATGGTTTTGAGGATGATCCTAACACAAACTGCAGACAAGCTGGCTGTTTTTCCTAAGGGGAAGTTGGAAACTTCAGCATCTAAAGGCATATAGAAAGAAAAAGGGTTGGAGGGGAGGCTGATGAGGCAAAGTGGTTACATTCTTGTGAAGCAACAAAATCTATATTTTACTTAGAATAAGGGGAATGTTAGAAGGGAAAAAGGGAGTGAAGGAAGCATAAATCATGTAGATGTCCCTGGGCAGGTGGAAAAATGTCTGATTCTGTCTTGTCAGTTAGATTATCTGTAAAGATTAATTTGTAATTCATGATTAGTATGGAATTGTATAGGCTTTAGTTTGAGTTGCTAGACACAGGTATAATTTGCATGCCCTTGCTTATGGGAGTTTAGCAGGGAATTTCCTTAATGAATGATCTGTAAGGCCAGTCCTTCACAGGTGTCTGAAGCTTTTACCTTTTCTTTTGCATAAGAAGTTGAGGGGTGTTCATAAGACTTTGATTTTCTTTTTACATGTCTAAACTTTTTAAAGGGCAAACTACTTTAGTACTAAAAGGAGATATTTGCAATATCAATGTGTAATTGCCTAAAAATTAGATTTTAATTAATAGACTCTTTATCAAAAACTCTCCAGGGAATATTTGCCTTTCTCCAATTCAAAGCATATTATTTTTCACAAATTATCTACTTTAATAATTTCTTTTCCTATTAGTAGAAACCTGTCTAATGTGTCTTTTTGAGTCCTCCCTTGTCTTGGTGATATCCTACTGATACTATGATAGGAGAATATTTTTTCCCTCATCTGTTTTTGGAGAAAATGGTAACTTCCAGATTAGCTCTGAGCTCTAAAAATTGGCCTTGTCCTTATAAAATTAGGAATCCATACAATTTTCCAAGTAACAAGTTAAGTAAGTTCCTGTAACTTGGCAGCTCAAGAGTTCCAACATTATACAATCTCATCTGAACAATTCTATAGATACAGCTTTTCAGAGGTAGCTACTCACATGGTAGAGACCTGTTTTTGTGCCAGTGGAGTTCAGAAACTGATTTTCAGTGATAATCTTGTGAAGTTATATGACATATATTTTTAACAGTTTTACTGATGCTAAAATAATGTCACTCATTTGAAGAATACTCATTTTTTGAATACTGCATTTGCCATATATTATACTAAAGTATTTAGAACTTCATTTTGCCCAAAAACCAAGTATTTTCTAATTATAAAATTTATAAGACTGATTTATTTTTTACTACTATACTTTATCTATACATTTGGCACATATATTTATTTTCTCCTTTCACTGTTCTTAAAATTTTTTAAATAATGATATTCTCTTATATCTGTAATGTTTCATGTAGAGGGCCATTATTACATAAACAGAGTGGTCAAAGGGTGTTCTATTTAGGAGACGTAATTGCTTTTCCTTTAAGGTACCCTGGAGTGCGGAATGGAGGTAGAGATGGCTAACATTGATGCAGAAAAGGAAATGCCAGTCTTTTCTCCAAATATGTAACTTGTGATAGTTTAATTTTAAAGGTGAAGATATTTTACACCTCAAAGTTGAGAAAAACCATGATATTTTGACAAGGGCACATTTAATATCATGTCTCATATATTGCCCTAAAAAGGATCATAGTTTCATGGGCTTAAAAGCTCAGTTTCTAAAATACTTATAGAAATCATTCTTAAGTAAGGTCTAAGCCACATTTAAACCAAGTATTTAAAAGGATTTTGATAACTTTTTTCTTTGGATTTATACTATATAGTGACCTCAATTAAATCAGTGTTTCTTTGCCATAAGAATAAAGAGAAATTTTAGTTCTGTGAATACCAATATGAGAACAAACATAATAAAAATGACAGCCTTGTAATCCTATTTTAATTTTATTTTTTAATTGTGTGAATGATATTTTTATACCCGAATGATTTCAAAAACATCATGTAATAATAGCCAACAAAGGTTAATCAGCAACATATCTCATTTAGACTTCCAGCCACCTGACCAATGTTTACAATTGTCTCTTACTTAAACTCAATGACTTACCTTGACCAAACTAATCAGGCTTCTTTTCTCCCCATGGAGCTTTGAACTTTTTGACTTTCCCCCAAGTGGAAATAAGCACTAATGTATGGAATACCCCACCCTCTTTAAAAGGTTTTTTCAAGTATTCTCTATCAGAGACAAATATTTCCTTCTAAGACATCCCAGTCAAGCTTTCTGCTCACCCCATTGCTTGTTCCCTTCCCTAGCAAAGTTTCTGCTAGCCTTATTTACATGTTCCTAGAAATAAGGACCTTTTCTCTTTAATTTTGAGATGATTGCCAATTCTGTCATAAGAGCATTCACCCTATTATAATACTGTTTTGAAATAAAATTTTTCCTCAATTAAGGCTAATTTTGTTTTTATTTAGCATAACCAATGATGTTATTATCCTCGCTTTTATCATATAGAAAACCACATATAAAAGAAATAAAGTCAGTTAGCAAAAATTACACACATAATAATGTTGATACTAGAATTTTAACATAGGTCTGTATCACATAGATTTCTCATTTATGACATAGCCTCGTACTGTCTCATATGAGATAGCAATTATTAGAAAGATCTATAAATTTTAAGACACACTCTGCAGAACTTTCTTTTCGGCTTCTAATGTATTTAACATTCTTTTTAAATTGTAGGAATGGGTCTTACCAAACCACTCTTAAGTAGAATTATTAGGTATATATACTTTTGGGGGCACTTGACAAAATAATAAACCTAATAATCAAACAACAGAGACCACATGGCAGATTTCTCTCTGATACCCCATCCTCAGCAGGTGAGATAGTTTGGGTTTAGCCCTTCATCTGGGCTTGTCTACCATCTCCTCCCCAAGAGCCCTACAATGTGATCTAATAATCACACTCCAGGAATTGACTAAAGCTTAACAGGAGACTATAAGAGACATAATCTTTAATGAAAATTAATGAACCTGTATCTCACTGGATGGAATTTCAGGAATTTGAGCAAGTGAAACTCATAAAAATAAGGTCTTCAATTTCCTCTGTTCAAATTATACTACCAAGAAATCTTTTTAAAAGTCCAATAATTTGTAGTCTTTGCTGACCTATCTATCTCCAGATCCCACTAGTTTGTGCTTTCTTACAGGATAAATGAATTAGTGCCTCCCAGTTTTTCAGCTGTATATAGAAATCAACAAAGGTGAATTTTCCAACTTCCTATTTCCATGTGTAATTTTAGAATAATTTATAATCAGCCTTCCAGTTTTTGATTATTGTTTAATGTATTTGCCTATAAATGGACTTAGAATAAGTCATAAAACCTTTGTAGAACAGTTCAAAATATGCTAGGCTGATGATATGTTTATCAGTTCAAAACCATGTGGTTCTTTATGAGTGTTATTTCCATGATGTAACCCATGTAATTTGTAGATTGAGCTTTCTTTAGTACAAAGAGGAGTGTGGGGTACAAAAAGATGTGGATGTACCTTGACAACAAAATGGAAGATTTTAGGATTCTAAGGTTAAGATGCTAACTATGGTTTATGTACTTTTTCGCAAATAAGAGAAGTGAGCATCTAATTTTACTCTGGCATAAAGAGGCAATCATTGATGTGTGGATATGCACACAGATTGGCAATGGGAAATTGCTTTTTCAGGTTATGCATACAAAAATATAAGTAGAAGTTGATATTCAAGCTGAAACTCTATAGCTGAGTCATGTGCTCAGGTGCATACCATTGTATCGTACGTTCACTTTCAAAACGTTTTATTGGTATTCTCCAGAAGTTGTTCATGGCCAATAAACTATGGAATTATAAAGTATCTTTATTAGGAGCTATGCTAAAACTAATACAAACAACTGAAGTGCACAGAACCAAGTTAAATGAAGAGAAAAGAGTGGAAAAAAAGAGGGAAATGAAGCATTCAATGATAGGATTCCAGCTAATTAATAGCTTTCTAGAATAATTTTATTACCCATTTAAACAGACAGTTTAACTTTGTTAAACTTAAGATAAATTCAGCATTAAAAATCTGAGTCAAAAGTTAGAAAAAAATTAACTATATATAAAAAAAATTTATTTTGTGTCAAAGGAGGAACACACATATTATGAATATATATCTATATCTGTGTATGTCTGTATATAGATGTAGTTATATATTATTTTATAGATCAAAAGTAATATGCATTTATAAATTGTTGAGAATCTAGCTTTTATTATATTAATCATTTAAGTTACTTTTAATTTGAAAAAGTTGTGGCCATATATTAAATACTGAAAAAATATAGTAACATACAGTTCTATGCCACTTAATGATGGGGACACATTCTTAGATATGTGTTGTTAGGTGATTTTGTCATTGTTCGAACATCATAAGGTGTGCTTACACAAACCTAGTTGGTATATCCTACTGCACACCCAGGCTATGTGGTATGGCTTATTGCTCCTAGACTATAAACCTGCACAATATGTTACTGCACTGAATGCTATAGGAATTCTAACCCAATGGTAAGTATTTGTGTATCTAAAAATATCTAAACATGGAAAGGTACAGTAAAAATGTGGTATAAATGATAAATAGAAGTCAATATGTATAGGGAAGAACCATTACAATCTTATGGGACCACTGCCCTATATGTGGTCCTTCCTTGATTGAAGAGTCATTATGTGGTTCATGACTATATATGTTTTCTAATTTTATTTTCAATTTGCCTTTCCAGTTTTTAGTATTTCCTCCTTCCATAGTTTCATTTTCTCACACCAACCCCATTTAAAAACTATTGCTAATATTTAACTGGAATTCTAGAGTTAGATAATATTTACAAAATCATCAAATCCATCTCCTTACGCAGAATTGGAATAAGATTTTTACAGTAGTCACATACCGAGGCTGTCTTCAAGTCTTCTATGGAATTCCTTTAATGAGTAAGGTTCATTTTCAACATTTGGAATTAACTCAAGAGGTATTATGTGGTGGCTTAATTGTCCAAGATCAAATATTTTCTAGTATTTATAAAATTAGAAAAAAATTAGAAAATTCAGCACTTATGGAAAGTGAGGCTTTGTGTTAATAGATTAAATAACTTTTTAATTGTTTTTAGGTTAATCTTTGTTTTCTTTGCCATTCTTTCTGACTAAGTGTCAGAAAGGATTCTTATGACACTAACAAAAGTAGATAATATGGATGATTTAGGTAATATAAATAAACATATTGCAGATATTTACAATGACTTCTACAGTGACAGATTATATATTAGGCTGATGAAACATGCATAGGTAGATTTATCCTGGCAGCAGGTGGAAATATTGGCTTCCGGTTCAGGAAAGAATTTTGTCCCCTAAATGTTTAACTTGGGAATTGCATATTTGGTCAATAGGCTTTATTGAATATCACCATTCCTTATATGAAGGATATAGCTACATTGAGGTTTAACAAAGATCTTCCTCTGATTGTAGTAAATTAAAATTGATAAATAAAAAAATTAAAATATAAATACATGATAAAATCTGAAGTAATTAAAACTCTATGATTAAATGGATAACTGATTTGTTAAAGAGTGATCGGGCATATAGAACCCATCTCCTCTGTCTGAGATGACTTTTAAGAAGAGATCCCAGCTGAGTAAAGAACTGGGGAAAAATCATTACATTAAAATAAAACAATATGGTGGTGATAATTCAAAGATGGCCACCAAAACTCCTGTCCCCTTACGTACATTGCCTGCATAACCCTGGAAGTATAAATATGATGGATTTTACTCTCACAATCCAGTTTATTTTATGACACAGTTGATTTAAGAAAGGTGCATCACACAGGTAAGCTTGGCCTACTCACATGTGCCTTCTAAATCTGTGTTTAGAGGTCAGATATAAAGGAATTGAGAGATTGAATTAAGAGAAGGATTCTAGGTACCACTGTTGAATTTGAAGGTGGGAGCCACATGTCAAGGAATGTGAGCAGCCTGTAAAGTTGAGAGTGGCCCCAGGTGAGAACCAATAGAGAAATGAGGACCTTAGACCTATAGCTGCAAAGAACTAGATTCTACCAACAACTCAAATGAGCTTGGATGTAGAATCTTTCTTACTCAAGCATCTAAGTGAGAATACAGACCATTCCCTTCATTTTAGCCTTCTAATATCCTGAACAGAGAACCCAACACAGTGGGTTGGACTTCTGACCTGTAGAGTTGTGAGCTAACACATGGATATCGCTGTAAGCTGCTATGTGTGTGGTGATGTTATGCAGCATTAGGATGATATTATATAGACATTAATTAGAAAGACATGATGGTAGAACCTGATGCCTGCAAGTTCCATGGTTGAAGAGGGTCTGTATGGCTGGAGCATGGGGAGTTCTGATAGGAGGAGAAATTGGAGTTACAAACACAAAGGTGCTAAGCAAAAACCTGTAAATAGATAAGATTCCCTTGAGATTTCTGTAGACTAGGAAGAGAAGAATAAAAGAAGAAATGGTAGAGAACAGTACACTGTTAGGGACAAATAGAAGGGAAGTAACCAGTGAAGGAGGCTGAGAAGTTTTGGTAATGTTATTTGAAGGGAGAACTCCTGAAGTGTCTCAAAGCCATGGAAGCCAAGGCAGGAAATTTTTAAGAATGTCAAAGTAGTCAGCAATGTTGAATGCCTCAGAAAGATACTATTGGATTTAATCAGTTGGAAGCTATTAATCATCACTTGTATGCCATTTCCTGTTTTATCTGTTTGCTCCTTTTATCTATACCTGCAGGGAAGCAGCAAGCAATACAGATCTTCCAAATTTGGAGAGTGAGTTTAAAATGGTCTAACTCAAAATGTGCATAATATACCATCTTTAAGTTTTATTTTTGAGAGGGATGTATAGGTGTGTGTGTGTGGTGAGGGAGTAGAAATACTTCAAGGGGATAAGAGCATCTGCCACTGGAGTAAAACAAGAGGCCTGGAGAGACATTCCATATGAATTAAGAATTCATACAGAAAAATTTATAATAAGAAAACTCTGCCTTCAAATATGGAAACCATATTGAAAGTTATTAAGGAAGATGCTATGAATTTCAGCAGTTTATTATTGGATAATTATGTCAAATGCTCCAGGTTTAGTTACAACAGAGATTTATTCATTGAGATTATTTATATGCCTGAAATGGATGAAAGGTCAGCAAGTATTCAATAATCTCAGGGGAGGGTGATAAATAAAATGAAGGGGGAAGTTATTGGAGCAACCAAAGAGCCTAAGGACTGTGTGTTTTCAAAAGAGAACAGCAACCATCAGGAAAAAACATGTTGCCAGCATAGTGCACATTAAAAAAAAAAAAAAAAATGAGAGGAACAGTATCACAGCTAGTACTGTGGACTGAATGTTTGTGTTCCCTTGAATTTCATGTGTTGAAGACTGATCCTCAATGCCACAGTATTTGGAGGCAAGGCCTCCAAATTAGGTAATTAGGTCATGACAGTAGAGCCTTCATGAAGGGATTAGTGCACTTATATGAATAGACATGTGAGAATTTGCTTCCCTTTTCCCTGCTTTCCTCCAAGGGGTGATACAATGAGAAGACAGACAGGTGTAAACCCGGAAGCGGGCTGTCATCAGACACTAGATATCCCGGCACCTTGATCTTGAACTTCCTGGCCTCCAGAAATGTAATAAGTAAATGTTTATTGTTTAAGCCACCCAGTCTATTATATAATAAAAGGACTCAGTGCTTTCATTACAGCAGCCCAAACTAAGATAGCTGGTTTTATATGCAGAATAAATAATTTGTTAAAATATTAATGTAATTAATCACTTTACTTATTAGCATTATGACCTTAGCCAAATTATTTAATCTTTCACATGTCAGTTTCATAATTTGTTAAATAGGGATTTTAATATTTATGTTTTAATCTTGAAAGATTAAAAATACAATGCATAGAAATCACTTAACTTGTGGCCTAATACACAGGGATTGTTCAACAAATTGTAGTTATTAATAATATTAATAATAGTACACATAAGCTAAATTACCATCTTCTTTAAGCCTCAAAACCCTGTCTTCAAGTGAAATAGCTAAAAGCTTGGTCAGTGAAATCAAGAAAGATATTCTTGTGGAATGAGAGTGGATTAGGGTGGGAGCCTGCATCACATCAGTCTTGATTCTACTGTAGATGGCCTATCGTGCTCCAAGGTGCACAAATAGAACATCAGTGCCCTGAGAAAGCGGATAGTTAACAAGCTGTCTTTGTAATGTAACACAGTAGAATGTTAAACACAAGCCTAGTCAATAACTCAAGTATTATACTATAATGGAAATAATCAGTGCCTATATCATTATGATTTTAATCTATATCTTTCGTGCATAGTCTGAAGACTTTGGCACTGTACCTTTTCCAAAATTATATATGGGACTTAAACCTATCAAAATGACTTCTGGCATTTAAAGTAACAAGTTATAATCCCTTTCATTTAGATGTATGGTGTACATCTAAGTTATCTCAATGTTTGCTAACGTGTCTCTGAATTTGCCTCAGCTGTTTCCTTTGGACATCAAGACCTGACTTAGATATCTACTCTAATATACAGCCTAGAGCTTTTACAGACAGTATTTTCTATTAAATGCAGCATGGTCTAGGATAAAGTGTCTTAGGTGAATTCTTATTAGGCTTTTTACTTTAGTTGTTTATTCTTCTAAGGAGAAAGAAAAGAGATTGCAGAAATTTATTTCTGCATGAGCTGAGTATTACCCCACGGTATTTCTGGTTCAACGAAGGATTAGTTGCCTACCTGAGTGATTAAGTTACTAATTTGGCAAGGCATATTCTATTTTTCTTTTTCTATGCTTTTTTTTCTCTGTTATATTCCCTAGGCCATTCTTAGGAATGACTTCATTAACATCATTGTTTTTTTATAAAAGTTGGAGTTCCAAACAGCTTTTTAAAAATATTTTATAAGCTGTGCAGCCCTCTGCTAATTGATGCTTTGCCCTTTGTCTAAACAGCCTTAAATATGTGGATCAAGCAAAAGATAAAATATTTTTAATCTAATATTGAATAATTATACAAAAGTAACTCTTTAATGTTGTTTTTATATATTTATTAAAACAAAACTTAATATATGCAATGTTCAAATTTTAACATGGAAATTAGGGTTTATGAGATGCAAAATGTAATTGTATTTAAGCACATTTGGAGCAAGTTAATATTCCCTCAAATGCTTAACTAATTGATCAATTAATGCTTATTGAACAATTCAATATTAACATTGAGAATTGCTGGATGCACAATGGATAGTGTTATAATAGGCTGTGTATAAGAATTAAGCTAGGGATCTTGCCTTTAAAAAACTGAAATTCCCACTGTGGAGACTAAACTAATGATTATTAAACTTCAGTAATTGTGTGTTAAATTTTATTTTCTATGGTATAAACCCAGAAAATATTCAGAGGACATGTAGATTAGAAATAAATAAATTGTTAGGATTTATTCTTTGGGCAAAGAATCATGGAGGAAGTGAAAGTTATTTAGACAAAACATGATACTAAAGGGGCAACACGGAAATCAAGTAGCGGATGAATCATGAGAGATGACCAAATCTCTTGGGAGCATTGGCCAAGATTCTAGCTCTGTAGATTGGATTTAAACAGGTCAATATTTCTACAAGTCCAAGGCTTCACTAATTTCTAAGGTTCCTCTCTGGGCCACTGGGTTCTGTATCTTGCTGTACAGTAAAAGGCAACCTTGTTAAATGACTTAATTTCAAGATCCACTGGATAATTTTAAGGTCAGTACAAAAAGGCTATGGGCATTTGTAAGACCACTTGTGAGCTTGTGGATCCAGTATGGAGGCTGTGGGGAAGAGCTATGTGACTGAGGATCAGTACTGAAAAGACTTTATTGAACTTTTAATTCTCGTTTACAATTTATTTTTGAAGAAAATATTACAAAATCTTTAAATGTGACTTTTTTTCTATAGAACTCACATATTATATTGAATTGACTGCCTAGATCAGAGATATTTCTGCATCAAGCAGACTGCCTGGGATTACTTTAGTGAACAGCAAGTAGGCATTATGGATAAAAGAGAGTTCTATAGCTAATAGGTTTTTCATTTAAAACAAAGATATATTCTACTTCTCCAAACTTACATCATTTAGGAATACACTTTGCAAAGAAATGTAGTGTATGTAACATCATGATTTTTAAATAAAAAATTTTAAATATATAATATTTATTATATAGGAAATCAAAACTATGTATAACCACAAGAAAATTGTAATTATAACATACCATCCAGAAATAGCCAATGTTAATATTGGAGTTTATCTTTGAATATATAAATATTTTAAATAAAATTATTTGTAACATGGATTTTATCAATTACTGAGTATTTTCTGTCATTTAACAACATCTAATATTTTTATTTTAACAACTTTATAATAAACCATGAAAAAAATTTCTTCAATCTATTTCTAGCAATTTAGCTGTGGCTACATCATTGCTTTTGCCCATCTTGAAACTGTTTGAGAAAGATTTTATAAGATAAAATTGTTGAAGCACTGAGTATTCAAAGTGTATGGATTTGATTTTTAAAGTCATATTGCTTTTCTCAAACCTTGAACCAATTAACACTCCTACCAGGTGTGTGTAGGTGTCCATTTTTTCATGCTCTTGCAAATCCTTGATATTTTCTTTTGATATTGCATCTTTGATAATTTGATAATAAATAAACTCATGTTTTAAAACATGCATTTTTTTGTTACTAGTGGGGTTGCATTTTTTTATCCTATATGATTACTGGCAATTTAGCCTTATTGTTTTTCCACCTCAACTTATAAAAAAATCACATTCACATACATATATGCTGTACGTATCTGAACTTACATATGTATGTACATAAACATGTATCTTCATAAGTTACAATCACATATATACATCATATTTTGAAATATGTGTAACACACGTGTTA
This sequence comes from Lepilemur septentrionalis, assembly GCA_963573855.1. Classification (NCBI taxonomy): domain Eukaryota; kingdom Metazoa; phylum Chordata; class Mammalia; order Primates; family Lepilemuridae; genus Lepilemur; species Lepilemur septentrionalis. Next base: position 14,208 of record CAUYMX010023632.1, read on the forward strand.
TGGAACTGGCTTGCGAACCAAAATAATGTCATCAGCAAAAATAAAACATGGAAAGGGATTCTGGAAAGGATGAAAAAAAACCAAATGTAAATGGCTCCTGGACAACACATCCTCTAATTGAAGAATAAGAACAACTGTAAAATTCCATAGCTCAAAATATTGGAGGTATGAATGAGTACAGTAGCTCCTGGGCACTCCCGGCAAAAGTCAACGGGTTCCAGAATCAAGAAGTAGCCCCAGGCAATAAACATGTCAATCTGCTTTATATGTGTGAAATATATCATTCCACTACACGGAGTGTGGCAGAGCTTTCATTTCAAACATTTGCTTGTTGAAAGACTGGCCTATTCTTTTCCTAATGGGAAGAGAATAATTTGAGGTGAATTACGACACTCAAAAAAAGTGGAGACACTGCATATTGCAGCATTTCTCCCATGCACATAGGTCAAGTATTTTAAATAACATCTGCATTTAGGAGCAAAAAAGGAAACATTAAATACAAAGTCTGTGGGGGAAATAAAACAACTGAAAAAGCACTAGTCATTTAAGGAAAACCATATCATAAAAATTAGGAATTAAATGCAATAAAGGAAATATTTAACAACTGAGGAAATAGAGGTAATTGGAGAAATTAGAAGTCTTAAAGATATATAGTGAATACCTTCAGTCATATAAGAGATAATAGTACCTTCATAAGAAAGGTATACATTAGAAATTTTTTTAACTAATGGAGTGCTTGAAAAATAAAAATAAATAAAGGGATTTGTAGTAGAATGTATAAACTTTTTTCTCTATCTTTTTAGGTTGATAAAAATTGTTTGCTTCATCTTATTTCTACTCTAAAATTCTTTTAAATAAATATATATATACACATTCGAATGTACATGTCCTGTTAAATTTCAAAGTTAGGTATTATCTATAATCTCCCTAAATAATAAAAGGACATCACAAGGCTTTCCCTCCTTTTTCCTTCTTTGCCACTCTGTAATATCCCTAAGATAGATAAATTGGGGCTTTAACTTTATTTTCATTTATTTTTAGGAGGTCATTGAATCATATAATGTAATACATAGCAACCACTAAATATGCTTATACAAATTGAATGGCATTGAAAAATGTATATATATATTTAGTATAGTTTTTGAAATTTAGAAAGAGAATTTTTATATTAACTAAATATATGCATACCTGCACTAATTTGCAAATACACTGGTTATGTATTGAATTGTGTCCCCTTTCAAAAACTTTTCATGTGTTATAGTCCACAGTACCTCAAAATGTGGCCTTGTTTGGAAATAGGGTCATTACAAATGTGATTAGTTAAGATGAAGTCATACTGGAGTAGAGTGGGCTCTTAATTCAATGTGGCTCTTGTCCTTATGAAAAGGAGAAATATGGACAAAGACAAATACACACAGAATGTCATGTGAATATTGGAGTTGTGTGCTGCCAAAAGCCAAAGAAATACCAGAAGCTAGGAGACAAGACTGGAACAAATGTTTCCCTAGTGCCTTCAGAGGGAGCATGACCTTACTCATACCTTGATGTTGTACTTCCAGCCTCCAGAAGTGTGACACAATAAATTTCTCCTGTTTTAGCCACTCAATTGGTGATATTTTGTTATAGCAGCCCTAGCAAGCTAATACAACACTACTGGAAAATATTCTCAGTGAACATGTGTGTAAATATTATAAGTACAACCTGAAGGTGTTCCCCAAAGTTCACGTGGTGAAAACTTAGTTCTCAAAGCAACTATGTTGAGAGGTGGGACAGTTAAGAGGTGATTATATTAACAAAAGCCTGTTTGTCCCCCTCTTTTGCTCATGTGCTCTCTCCCTCTTTCTCATACTCCTTTGCCTTTCCACCGTCCGTCTACCTTTTTTCCATGGAATGATGTAGCACAAAGGCCTTTGCAATATATAGAACATCATCCTTTGACTTCTCAGCCTACAGAACTGTGAGAAATAACTTTCTGTTCTTTGTAAATTACCAAGTAATAGGTATTCTGTTATAGCAGCAAAAATGGATTAACACACATTGGATAACCACATGTAGAAGACTGAAACAGGAGCTGTACCTCTCACCACTCACAAAAATCAACTCACAATGGATAACAAACTTAAACCTAAGGCATGAATCTATAAGAATTTGGGAAGAAGAGGTTGAAAAAACTCTTCTAGTTATCAACTTAGGCAAAGAATTTATGAAGAAGACCCCAAAGCCAATAACAGCAACAACAAAAAGAAATAAATAGGACTTGATTAAATTTAAAAGCTTCTCCACAGCCAAAGAAACAATCAATAGAGTGAATAGACAATCTACAAAATGAGAGAAAATATTTCCATGCTATACATCAGATAAAGGGCTGATAGAACTCAAACAAATTGGCAAGAAAACATTAAACAACCCCATTAAAAAGTGGGCAAAAGACATGAACAGAAGCTTTTCAAAAGAAGATAGACTAATAGACAATAAACATATGAAAAAATACTCAACATCTCTAAACATCAGGGAAATGCAAATCAAAACCACAGTAAGATATCACCCAACTCCTGTGAAAATGGATTTTATCAAAAAGTCCTCAAAAAACAGATGCTGGTGTGGATGCAAGAGAAAGGAACACTTATACACTGTTGGTGACACTGCAAACTAGTACAACCTCTATGGAAAACAATATGGAGATCTCTCGAAGAACTAAAATTAGAACTACCACTTTATCCAGCAATCCCACTATTGGGTATTTATACAAAGGGAAAAAAAGTCTTATAAAAAAGACATCTGCACTTGAATGTTTATAGCAGCACAATTCATAATTGCAAAGATGTGGAAACAGCCCAACTGCCTATCAATCCATGAGTGGATTAATAAAATATGGTATATGCACACTATGGAGTATTACTCAGCTGTAAAAAAATGGTGAACTAATACCTTTTGTAACAACCTGGGTGGAACTGGAGACCATCCTCTAAGTGAAGTATCAAGATAATGGAAAAAACAAACACAACATGTATGCACTATTAAATTAGAACTAATTGATCAATGCTCATGTGCACATATAGTAGTAGTATCCAATGGAAATCAAGCAGGTTGGGAGGGAAGAAGAGAGTATGAGTAAATTCACTCCTAACAGGTACAATGCACACTATCTGAGTTATGGACACACTTATAACTTTGACTCAAACTGTACAAAAGCAATTCGTGTAGCCAAAATGTTTGTACCCCTGTAATAATCTCAAATTTTAAAAAAAAGACGCAAACATAGACAAACATTTAAAGATTACCTTTCAAAATTTTAACACTGTTCAAATCAGTTTGGTTAATATGGATGGTTTTTATTGTTTCCGTACTTTTGTATTTTTGTACTTCTAAAATGAATATCTCTTTAAGTAGGAAATGTGATTTTAATCATTGCTATACATGAGAAGATGTTACCAAATCATTTCAGACATATCAGTTTAAGTAAGAAACATGACATTTACTTGGAAGCAGTAAGGAAAATAGTAAAGCTTGGAATTAAGAAACCTGAATACAACTGTATGCAGAGGATTGCATAGAACTTTATCTCATCATTTATTAACTAAGTTATCTTGTTGAAATTAGTTAACAAGGCCTTAGGTTTTTTTTTTTTTTTCATTTATAAAATAAGGATATGAGCTGAATTGGAAATCTATGTAAGACATAAATCATATTATGACTAATAAGTATGAAACATTCAAAGTCAGATATAATTCTTAGTAGTATCATTATCATTACTAAATCATTGTTGTGTGATACTGTCCTAATTTGATTTCTTTTGGTCTAAAAATATTGGTTCATGTTATGGCAAACCTATAGAAGCATTTTATTGGTGTCCATCTTAGTACATTTGGGATGCTATAACAAAATATCTTAGGTTGAATAATTTATAAGCAACAAAAATTTATTTCTCACATTCCTGGCTGGAGAATTTAAGATTCAGGTTTGGTGTCTGGCGAGGGCTCATTCTCTGCTTCTAAGAGGTAGGATTCTCCCTGCAGCTTCATATGGGGGCTGGGGAGAGGACAAATCAACTTCTTTCAATCTCTTTTCTAAGGATACTGATGTCATTTACAGGGGTAGAATCTTCATGATTTAGGCACTTCGTAAAGGCCCCGTATCTTCATACTATGGCATTGGGGTACGGGTTTCAACATACAAATCTTAGGAGCACACCAACACTCAGGCCATAGCAGTAGCCATATGACCATACATTAGAAAAAGCACATATGCAATTCCTAGCTCATTTAAAACATATTGGTTACAAAATTTATAGAAATCATCTTCCAAAATTAAGAAAATTGGTAGTCGTGATAGTATCATTAATAATGGATGTGTTTATCACATTGAATAGTTCCTTTTTTAAGCAACATTTATTAATGTAAACCCAGAGTGACAATGTTTGAGGGCTTCATTAAATTTGGATCAGAAATTAATGATTTGGAATGTAATAAAATATGTATCAGATTCATATTTTATCTTATGATACAATAAAATAAATCAATTATCAATATTTGATAGACCAAATAGAAGTATAAAATATTTATAAATGTAAAGTATTTCCTATATTGTTAATCTGTTGAATGGTAGATTTTGGCCATCCATACAAAATAAATTCTAAACAGCTTCATTTAAATTTAAAAAATAATTTTTACAAATACACATTTCCTGGAACCTTGAAGAAAGGTTGATACTAAAGCTAAAGTAAACAAATGTAGCAAAAGTTGTGAATATTATTATTTCCATGAATTTGGAAACTATGTGACTCAGAATACATTTCATAATATTGCTGGATGTTACTTCTGATTTATAAATTTTTGAAAAAGAACAATTACACAAAGAACCACATGGAGTTGAGTCAATAACTGTGTCTTATGCCAGACTAAAAGAAATATATTTCATTTATAAAATCTCTTCCCTTAGGGAGTACTTTAACATATAAAATATAGGAATAAAATATAGTTAAGTGTTGTTCTATTAGTCTCCCTTTAATGAAGAAATGTTTAACCTACATTATTCTATTCGCAGGAACCTCTACTAACTATGAGTTTTCTCCTAAAATAAAAGTCAGAGTATTGATCTTTTTATTTAAATCCCCAGAGTTTTAGCCCTTAATCTCTATTATGTCAGAAAAATAGATAGATCAACCACCCAAAATAGAATGGAAATAATGTGTTCTGTGAAATCTCACAAAATTGCCACTTTATATTTGTTCTAGGTTTATCTTTTGAGATATTTTGTCCAAATAAATGTGTACATATAATTAAGAATTATTTTATTAATATTTATTTATTTTTATTTTTTTATGTCAGCATATTATGGGGGTACAAATGTTTAGGTTACATATATTGCCTTTGTCCCACCCAAGTCAGAGCTTCAAATGTTTTCATCCCCCAGATAGAGCACCTGTTGTATTATCTGGATAGAGCTGGAGCCCTAAGCTCCAGCTAAGTGAAGTATTTAAATTTTGAACTCTATCTTAGTTGCTAATGCACATATAAGAACCCATACTATATAAATGGACAAAGAGATATCCTTAAAATCAGTTGGTTGATTTTTTTTTTTTTTTTGATTCATGCGTAAGACAAAGACAAGTAACTGAAAGGAAAAAAACACATTCATTTACAAAAGAACCCAAAATCAAACCTAGCAAAGCAAAATAAAACATTTGACTGATTCTGGCAGCTACTGCTCAGCTATTTGGTCAATCCAGTAAATTAGAAGTTTGTATAAGAATCTTTTAAGTTGGTTCTATACAGAAAGGACAAGGTGAAATGAGAAGAGAACACACCAAAGCCCCATCCATTCCTAGCACAGTGGAAATTACGCATTTAACAAAGTTTCTTTTTAGCTATATCTAAAACTTCAAATAAATTTGGAACATAAAAAGGTAAATTATATCCATGTATGTTTTGATTTTAAACATATTTTATGATGTAAACTGATTCTGGATGGAAAATAAGTTAAAAATACCAGAGGAATGCAATAAACCTTTTAGTTACACTGAAGGTCAGTTAGTCACATCAAGAATAAAAGCTGTGTCTATTTTTTATATTTCTTTCACTAGGTTCCATGAATTGAGATTGTATTCTGTTTTTCTTTGAGAGTTCCACAATTTTCTCTATTCTTTAGAATTTATGCCCCTTCAACAAAGTGGACATGATCTTTTCAACCTAGACCTAGTTGTTTCTAAAAACAAGTTCTGGTGTTACTTACCTTGTAAGTATTGTGATACAAATTAATAAGGAGAAAAAAGTTTTATTAAAAACCCAAAACTAAATGTGAAGAAACTATTTGAGTTTAAAGACTTGCCCATATTCCATACAGTCCTAAGTACTTGTTAACTGGTTCTCATTTCTTTGCAATGTAGTTCTCACCCTAGGCTGTACACTGAATAAGGAAAAATTCAACGGTGCTCTCTACATAGCCTAGCTTATACCTGCAAAGATACCTCTCTACAATTTCCTGACACAACAGTGCATCATTTATCTTACAGAGTGACTAAAAGCTCAGTTCAAAGAAAGAAATTATAAAATAGAACTAATTATCAGTAGATTATTAGCATAACTGATTATGAAGACTGATCATTTCAAAGCACATACTACTTTAACCTAGTTTTCACAAGAGTAACACATGTCCCATATCCTTTGCCACTCTATACATATATACCTTTATTTATCTCCAAAGATTCCATCTTCTCCTGACTGTGATAACTTCTGGAACTCACACTCTGTTAATAGGAAAACCCCCTGTGCATTCCAAAATTTCTTGGAATATTACCCTCACTTTTGAAAAGATGAAATCAAGTTACCTCTAAAATTTAAGACTTTGATCCATTTGAGATGACTTTTATATATTATTTGAGAGGTAAGTCCAATTTTATTCTTCTCTGTGGGGATATCCAGTTTTCCCAGCACCATTTACTGAAGAGAATATCCTTTCTCCATTGTTTTCCTTGGCACCTTTGGCAAAGATCAATTGTCTATAAATACATAAATTAACTTTTTGGATCTCTATTCTGTTTCTTTGGTCTACATGTATGATTTTATGCCATAAACAGGCTTCTTTGATTACTATAGGTTGTAGTATGTTTGAAATCAGGTAGTGTGATGCTCCATTTTTTTTTTCTTTTTATTCAAGATTAATTTGATTTTTCAGGGTCTTTTGTGGTTTCATATGAATTTTAAGATTTTTTGCATTTCTAATGAAAATGCTGTGGGGCCGGGTGCAGTGGATCACACCTGTAATCTTAGCATTTTGTTGGGCTGAGGTGGGAGGATAACTTGAGTCCAGAAGTTCAAGACCAGTCTGAGCAACATGACAATATACAACTGTAAATACACATAATTTTTATTTGTTAGTTAGTTATATCTCAGTAAAACTAGAAAAGGAAGTCTCCAATGAGGAAATAGGTTGTTTTCCACAAGTGTATTTTTAAAGCACTAGTTTGAAGCTCGTAACCCATAGTCCATGGGGAAAAAATTGAATTAAGTTTTGGTAGGCTCTCAGTCTAATCATCAGTGGCTTAATCAGGCTTTTAATTTACCTAAAATATCAATATTTATAATGAAATAGGTAATAATACTTAAAATAAATCAAGTGATCTCCTAAAAAGACTTTACCCTAATAATTTTCTGCCAGTGAAAGTTTTTTTTTTTTGCACATTCCATAAATTTCTGTCCTGGAAGTAGAGTAGATGCTGTCCTTGTTCCTCAGAGTCTCTTCTGGAGTTCTATTCTTCCCATCTTTCCTAACATCCTTTAGTTCTTTGGAAACATGAGCTCTAGTTTATACCAGTCACTAAACCTCTTTTTTGCCATTATGCTCTTGGTCACATCCTTCATTGACTCTATTTCAGCACATGCCTAACTGTACTTCTCTCCACCAAATTTCCAATCATCATTATGAGTAAGTTCAACATCCCTGGAGATCACTCACCTGCTATCATAGTCACTCAATTCTCTGAGCTTTTCCCTAAGACCTTGTCTTCTCCCCCACCCCACTCACCCACTTCTATGACTGTGCTCTAGAATTTGTCATTACTTGTAGTTGTACTATTAAAACATCTATTGCAATGGCATCATCCTCTGACAATCACTTCATAAATTCTAGTACATTTCCTCCTAGTACTATGCATTCTGATAAAAGTTTAAATCATTGGGAAAGATGGTTGACTTTACCTCCCCGATACTGTACATCAACACACTCAAAGTCCTCACTTCCTTTTTATCTGAGTAAGATCTCGTGATTCATTGTTATAGCCACATACATACCCACACAATTCCCTTCCCCATTCGTTTTCCTTCAAAATTCATAGCGTAAAATATGTAAATTAGAAAATCATTGCCTATTTTTTGATATATTAGAAGAGCTGATTATGCCTAGAAAAGAAGAGGAGGAAGAAAAAGGAGAGGGTGAAGACAACCCATGCAAATCCTGTTTATCCTGAATTTATGACTTCAAAAGACCCCTTCTGATTTATGGCAATCCTACCATATTTTCATATTCAATCTAATTTATTAATCAGGGATAGCTTCTTTAAAACTTTGTACTCTCTTGATTATGAACAGTTCCTACTCTGTCTTCATCATCACGAATAATTATGCTTTAAGCAAGAGAACTGCCTTATCTGTCTACCTCCAAATGGGAAAATTTATGTGTCTATAGTTATATTCTCTTTTCTTTCTCTGTTACTATACAGAAATTATCTCTGCTCTTATCTAAGGTTGACTCTCCCAAACGTTCTCCCAAAATTCCATTTCCTCTCACCTTTTCAAGGTATCACTCCTGAAATGTAATTTTTTTTGCATCTGTAAATTCAGAGAGTTGCTAAGATTTTTAATTCTTTTTGTGTGTATATATATGTCTATAGGCACATATATATGTGTGTGCTCTAAGGTCTCCTATCTTTAATAACTTTCCATTCACTCCACCAAAATACTTGTTAAATGAGGGAATGACTGAATCAATGGTTCCTGGGAATAGTCCTCTCTTCTGTTTTAATGGTGAAGATAATTGCGTCTTATAGAGTATAGGCCCACCATTTCTTCTACTTTCCTTTCCTCACCAACTAATACTTGCAAAAGGAAACATACTTTTCCCCCAGCTTTCAGGTTTTTGCTTCTGAAAATGCTCCTAGTATGGCATTAAGCCTGACATAAAAGGGAAATAGTATGCATTAGTTTTCTTAAATGATTCTTAGTTGAATGTGAGGATTTTGCTTTCTGACATTTTAACTGTAGCCACGTTTTCACCAACAATAAATCCCCTGAGAATAATACAGAGACAGTCCTTGCTTTGCACAGCAGTGCAGAACAATAATAAGCAAGCTAAAACCATGAAAAGTGATCATAATAACTACTATTGTTTCATAAATTTTAAAAATATTATCACAACACTAAAAACTCTCTTGCTATTGGTACATAAGTTTAAAGAAGTGAAATGTAAAATTAATATTCATTTTGTTTGCTGTAACTGAAAACATTAGAAATATCGACAATTAAAGTGCTTTCTTTCTTTTAAAAACTTACCAAGCATAGGTTGTAGCAATACTTGTCTTCTGATTACATAACTCGAAGTGCAGTGTGAGTATCTTTTCTACACCTTGGTGAATTGTTGTACTAATTTCTAAGTTTAGATTGGCTTCAAAATTTTATCCATAGAGCTTTAAATGTCATGAAATATCTCCAAGAGTTCCCTTAATGTTAATTTTTCTTTTCTGGCTTCACAATCTGAGACATCTTCATAACTTCTGTCACAGCCACCTTCCTCATTTAGGTTGATACATGACTAAATTCCCTTGGCGAAGACTTGAGTCTCTGGAACTGTACTAGTGTCAGCATTTCCAACATCCACTATTTCCTCTATAATTCCATTTATGTTCTATACAAATATTCTTCACTTACAGTATTATCACTTTTCGTTTCCTTAATGAACTTTTGTATTTGTTGGTCAGATACCTCTTTTGATGATCTGTTTTTGTAAAATGTCATGTGTGTTTATCACTGGGAAATACGGAGGCAACATAGCTATGCCTTCTTCCATCTGTACATGAACTTAGTAATAGGTGCACAGTAACCAATCACTGACAGTCTTCAAAAGAAGTTATGTAATTGCTCACTGATCATGATGCACATCTGTTATATGCATAATGATCTGTAGAAAGAAAAGCTAGCAGCAAAGTTTGCCCTTATGTAATTGCAATTATTGTAGTCCAGTAACTGAAATTTGAACAGTATTGTTGAGGAACCAGTCATATTTAACTAAACTGCAGTAACATGCAAAGCCAAGTTTGCCTTATTCAGTTATACTTTAGAAAGCATTTTGCTATAGGGGCAATATTGAAAATGTTGCTGTTACCTTATTTTGTGATAAACCTAAGGCACATTGTACTCTTCCAAATTCTCAACTAGTCACAAGGAGTATTATTGTTTGTATGACAAAGCATTTTAATTTCCATTCTGGGTTGCAAGAGGATGCTGTTCTACTGTGGTAGATGTGTCTTCATTTCCTACTCTCTTGCATAAAATCAATAGAGTTGTAAAGTACAATAAGATATAGTCTCCATGTTTTGATGCAAACCTTTCACATGTGGATCTGCATAAAGGAAATAAATGGTCACTAAAGGTAGCTGAGACTTAAGACTATGAGATGATTTTTAAAAAGAGAGTTTAAGCATTAGATTTACAATGAGAGATACAGTAAAAATAATACAGGACACCCTTATGCTGGATTTTTCTATATAGACATTTAATAGATAATAATAACTTTCTCATAGCATGTAGATTTCTCCCATTGTTGTTTTCAATTGAAATGTTTTAGTAATAATAAGTTTAAAATGTGCAGGAGGTAATCAAAATACATAACTTAATTGTACAATGCCATTTAGAACATCAGGTTATACACATTGTCCTGTAAAATTGTTTATTTAGCTTTTTGGGAGGGTACCAGATTATTAAATGGCCTTGAGTAGTTTACTGTTTTTTCCTCTTTATGTTAAGTACTAAAGTTGATGTAGTTTCTGGTTAGGTGTGGGATACACCATAGTCGAGACGAAAAAATACTAACTCTCTTGAGTTTGTGTACAATTATGGTCAACACCTATCCAGATATTTTATATTAGGGATAACTTAACAAAGATGAGTTTCTTTTTGGTCCTGGAGCTCAACCCACAAAGTAACTCACAGAATAGAACTCCCATAGTGTTGAAAAAAAAAATTACCTGAATCATCAGTACAATACTTTTAGTCTCATATTATATTTTTCATATTTTAATCTTCAGGTAGTAGGAAGAATAACTCCTTCTTTTCTTTACCATTGTGTCACTACTCTCACATACAAACAAAAATATTTTTTAACAATCCCTAAATTTAAAAATCATAAGCTTATCAATTAATAGCTGATTCAGAAGGTTATTTTTAGGAATTCCTTTAGAGGGAAAAGAAAAATAGAAAAAGGAAATGATAGGAAAAAGAAAAGTAGACAAAGGAAATGATAAGAAAAAGAAATGAGGTAAAGGGAAAGGGCTTTGTATGGTCAATCTCAAATTGTTGGATTTCTTTTTATAGAAACAGGAAAACCAAATTGAACCTGCCAATGAGAGGTTCTGGGACCCCTTCCCATCCTTCTACAATACCTTCTGGAATGGAAATTTTAGTTACAGTAATTTAAACTATGAGACATTTATAAAGGGACAGACAGAGAATAGAATATAATGAAAACTCTGATACAGAACTGTTCTTATGACTCATCTATGCTGTAGGATAAAAGATAAAAGTCAGTCTTTTCAAAACATGGTGCTAAGTTAATTGCCTATACCATGGGAAAAGTGAAATGAAATCTGACCCCTTTGTCACCCTATCGATAAATAATTTGTGGTAGGTTACAAGTGTGATATATTTAACATTATAGTTTATAGATAAAATATAGAATGAACAACTGTAAGATAGGAAATGTTGCTTAATCAGGACCTAGAAATTTTTATATTAATAAGTAAAAAGGTATATCCAAAAACACAATTGACTTAATCAACTATCAAGCCACAGACTAGAATAAGATATTTTTCACATATAAGCTATCTTTTATCCAGTATATGAAAATAGCCCTTACATACAAATATGAAAACAACAATTAAATTTTTAAAATAAAAAAAAACTTGAACAGAAGGCACTTCACAAAGGGCAATAAACATATTATTTTGTTTGATTAATCTTAGTGTTTATTCAATCCATAATGAGATGCACTATACATCCACCAGCATAGTTCAGCAAAAAAGACTCACAATTTCAAGTGCTAGGGTTGATGCAGAGTGACAGGGGTGCTATCATTAACAAAGCATGGCTGGTAATTTGGGAAATAATTACAGGAAAAGATCCTGAACAGCATTAGTTGTCAGAAAAATACCAGTGAAAATCATGATGCTAGTTTTAATTGCTAAAATTAAAAAGATTGGCAATACCAAGTGCTGGTGAGGAGATGAAACAAAGGTAAGTCTCCTATATTCGTGATGAGAACCCAAAATGATAGAGCCATATTGTAAAACTATGTAACAACATCTAATAAAATTAAACATACGTTTATCATACAACCCAACAATTTCACCTAAGAGAAATAAATGCATATGTCCCATTAAGGCTTTTTAATTAATATTTGTAGCAGCTTTATTATTGCTAGTCCCAAACTAGAAACAACCAAATGTCTGTCTATCAACTGGTAAGTTGAAAAAATATTGTGATATATTCATAAAATACAATGCTACTTAAGAACAGAAATTGGCACTTGAAACAACATGAATCAATATTAAAAGAAGGCTAAGTGAAAGAAATGTGGGGTTATTCCTACTACATGATTTTCATTTTTAATATATTCTATAAAAAGTAAACTACATGACAAAATACATCACATCACATGAAAGAAATATTTGATGCCCCCCCAAATCCCTGAGATGTATATTAATGAACTAACTGATCTTCAAATTAAAAGAAAAAAAAACATTTGGGCAATTAGGCAAAATGATTAATTAATTTTGTAGTGAAAAAAATCAGAGTGGGCTCAAGTTTTTCCACATCAGTATTCAGCATATGAAAACAGTGGGAAACTTTCAGATTAAGACTTTCAACTTAAGAAAGAATTTGCCAAATATTTTAGATCTAGCAGAGTTCACTATCATGTTAAATGGCTACAAAAAATAGAATTAAAAACAAGAAATATCTTTCCCACAGACCTTCTTAGGTAACTGGAATGTACCACTAAACTAATCAAGAAATGACTGAGGAAGTAGAAAGACTAGGAATGAACAGGGAATATATTTACCATTAATTATGAAGGAAATACAGAAATTAGCATGACAGAAGAGGATGCGAACAGTTTATGGCATGAAATGGTGGAAATTATCCAACAAAATAGTAGAAAAAGAAGAAGAGAACCTTCTTATTATCTCAGAACCTTTCAATGAGTAGTAAGTGTAGAGAGAACAGGAAGGAAAAGCAAGCAACAATGGGAAAGATCTTCAAAGTGTATAGTAAAGGTCACAATGCATACTACGACCACAATTAAACACTGAAGGAACAGTATATTTATATTTTATGAAGGAATTTTTGAATATAAGTGATAAGACAAAACATGATTTTAATGTTACCTTACTGAATTATGAATTTCTGATGATCAAAAGTATTTTATTTAACACTTATAGTTTGTTTTTATATTTTGTAATGTGTGATAATAATTCCTATTTTATATATTTTGAAATAGTTGACAAATTTAGAATGTAATAATTCAAAGTTGGTTCCTATGGCTTAAATTTTCTTATTTGTAAAAAGAAAGATATTTTTAAATCAGTGATTCTAAAATCAAATTAATTTGAAAAAAGAAAATATTTCTGCATTCCATGCACACTTTTTATATTAATGTGATAATAACATTAAGTACATGTATATCTAATACAAGTAGAAAATCAAAAAATGTACCAATTTAATACAAGTAGTATTATAAAACATAATTCCAATTAACAGCATTTTAGTAGAATAAATTGATTTTAAAATGTTAAGGAGTAATTTATTTTAAACATTGACTTATTTTAATGGACCAAAGAAATACTAGTGAAAATCAAAATAAAATATATTTGTATAAATAAACAGAAATATCCATTTGTAATTTTTCTACTGCATTTACTACAAATTAACTGTTATACCTCAACAAGTATGAAACTGGACTCTTTAATATATAAGCTTTCAATTGAATACTTGGTAAACTGAAGGCTCTTTAGCATTTGTCATATCCAACCTTGAGTAGTGAGTAATTCTATTACGCTTTTTCATTATTTTTTTATTCATTGAGTATTACATGATGTTATTGATTTTAACTTGCTGTGAATATGTAATTTTTAACGATGTCTATCATTAGAATTGAAACGCCTCTTTCATTTCCACATTAGAGCAAGCCAAAATTAGTGTAGTCAGACATACTTATCAAAAAGTATAAATTAAATGCTGTCACTTTAATCACTTAACATGGTGCAATTCTAAGCCCAAATTTTAGCTCTGAAATTATTATAAATAGCACTGAAAGACTATGAATTTGTCATCCACAGGATGCAGAATATATAGGTTGAGTATTCTTTATTTAAAATCCTTGGGACCAAAAATGTTTTGGATTTTGAATTTTTCAGAATTTGAAATATTTGCATACACATTATGAGATATCTTGGGGATGGAACCCAAATCTAAATATGAAATTTATTTGTCTCATATACATGATGAACACATAGTCTGAAGGTAATTTTATAAAATATGTTTAATAATTTTGTACATGTAACAAAATTATTACTATGTTTTGACTATGACCCATCACATCGTGTGTGAAATTTTCCCTTTGTGGCATTACATAAGCACTCAAAACTTCAGATTTTGGGTCATTTCAGATTTTGAATTTTAGGATTAGTGATGTTCAACATGTAGTTGTATTTATTTATCTTATATTGCCACCAAAATAAAAGGGCACAACAAATTATTATGAAGTTTCTAAAAAAGATGTGGATCCCTGAAAATGTATCCTGTATGGAATGACATTGAACAAGATCTTATGTAAGGCTGATACTCAATGTAATAATTTATAATTATTTTATGCTTAGTTTTCAATGCAAATAAACTATTTGATTTTCAAAAATATAATATTTGTCAAAGTGCTGAACACAATTTGGCTGTATTTATAGCTTCTAAATATTTGATGTTATCTATTTTCTAAGCTATATATTGAAAATCTAGGCTTCTAAGGACTCTTAAACTACTTTCAGAAAAGAATAAAAAGTTGCACTTATTCCTGGAACTTTGATATCATTGTCTGACTTCTGAAAATTCAACTTTTGAAGTACCCTTATATTTTTTATTGAATAATTACTCTGTAATTATCCATAATCGTTTACATGCAGAATTATTGTGCTTTAAATGTTGAAATATTTGTAGAGCATTATTATGCTGTCTTAGACAAGGTCTATAATGGAATACGTAAATTATATTCAAATATGTGATCAGCCTTTCTGTATGGAGGAACAGTACTGGAAACATATCAATGGGACCTGGAAATTTTACCATTCATGTAACGTTAAGATAATTCCAGAGAGATTAAATGAAACAAATTATATAGTTCATTCCCTTGGTACCTAATTGCAGGGATGCTTTTAAATATTTGAAAGTAATAAATAAACCTCTTTGACTTTATACAAAGTTTGGAGAAACAATATATTAAGGTCTTGTCCTTTATGTGCATAAACAAATGGTAAGGAATGCATCATGTTTTAGCAGTATTAAACCGTTGCTTAATACACGTGACGTTGCTTCGTAAAACTACATTTCCCAAAACTAAAAATTAATTTAGCTTGTATCAGTGTTTATTAGTGGACCGATCATTCTTATAAGCTGAAGAGCTGTTCCACAAAGAGTAAGAAAATTATAGCATGAAAAAAATAGATGATGCAGTAGTAAAAGAAGTACGTGTTGTGAAAAATACCACCAATTTGAAATCTTGGTACTGTTCAAATGCATTTTTCTTCTCGCTACAATCTGTGAATACCTAAAACAGTTGGTAATAATTCAAGGGAGGTCTTCTGTGTTTCTTTCTTCAGTTTTTCAAGGACTTTATGATGTTAGAACTTCAATTCTTCAGTTCAAAAGATTTTTTTGACTTTTTAGGAAGCTTGTGAATGGCAGGCTTAGAAGGATTAGAACACAAAGTTGAATAGCTGAAGTCAAAATAATGACTTCAATATTTCTCTATACCTCTCTTGTTTTTAAAGCAAAGAGAGAATACCTCCGTGAGGAAGAATGAAGGTCAACAGACAGGAAGTGTTTGGCGGCCTTTATTTAACTAGTATGCAAATGCTTAAAAACATTCTTTTTATAGCACTTGAGTCAATTACTAAATCTGACATGAAAGGTCTAACTTTCAGGAAAACTAAGCTTAGGATTCAGTATGCAACGTTTTGGAACCAAAAGAATAGCCAGGACTCAGCATGGAGCGTGATGCTGCATAAGTAAGAAAATTGAATTACTTTCCTGTACTATGGATTTATTGTCTGTGAGGAAATGACTTTCAATGTGGAAATTATCAAAGTGAAGTGTTGCCTACTACAAGGAATAGCAAAATTGGAATAAAGAAAAAAAAAACACTCCTCTAAGCCTCTTATTTTTGAGAATAGACAAGCATTATGATATTTTGAAATTTTAGATTATTTTTTTCATACAGAGAAAACACAATTTTGGATATAGTCTCAAATGAATGTAGAGATTTTCTATTTGCATGAATGCAAATGTTTGACACTTTTTATTTTATGAAATTCCGTCTTCCATTAATGCCTAAATCCTTACTAACCAAGAAGTCAAGTGTTTTCTGGGGTCAGTAAGAGGTAGCAAAATTAACGTGGATTTTGCAGTTATACAGCCTAGAGATGAAATCTGGCTTTGCTTTGCCTTGGGGGCTGGGGGGGCTTTTGTGCAAGTGACTGCGTTTCCAAATCTCAAGGTCCTTATTTTTGTCACGATATAATGACACTTACTTTACTGGATTGCTGTCATGATTTATTGAGATAATGTGTAAGTATCCTGTCAATTTGTACACATTTGATAAACATGTGTCTCCTTTCTCTTTCAAAAGAAGTAGCACAGTGCGTTGAATTGTGTGCTAAATTTGATATCAAAACACTTTGTTGGACATTGACATTTTCTTAACTGTGTTTTTTCTCTATTTAAAAAGCATATAGTAAAACTGCCTGACTGACTAATGATGCAAATATTTATGATTATCAAATAAGACAATGGATTTTACATTTTTTGAAACCTATAAAGGATAAAAGTAATGCAAATTATTCTCTAAAAATAATAGAAAATTGCAGGTATGCAAAGCTCTCTAAAACATATCATTTTATAAAATATAAAAATTCTATGTGCCAACAATTTTCTTAAGAAATAAAAAAATTACTTAGTGAAAATTATATGTGTATCTTTCCCTGTCCACATCTTATTACTCATAACCCCTCTTGCTCATACACAAATAACTATGAGCCACATTTGATATTCATCATTATTATGAAGTTCTCTGTACTTATAAGGCATATGAATTTTTCTACAAATATTATCTTCTAAGTTTTAAGTTTTGTTAAATGGAATACATTATATCACCCGTATTCTTCTATAACTTATTTCATTTTACATTGTGAGCTCCATCTTACTGATATAGAGAATTCAAATTCACTCACTTTTAATTATATTTTTATTAATCTTATTGAAGTGCAAAATACATATATATGTATACAAAAACAATACATAAAAAACACATAACCCAACAATTTTTCATAGTGAATCATCTTTGAAATCAGTGCCCAAATGGAGAAGCAAAACGACAGGATCCAAGAAACACCAGAAGTGCTTGTTTCCAAGATCTACCACCCACCTTCCTGCCAGAGTAGATATGACCCTGACTACTATTACTTATTTTCTTCCTTCCTCTCCCCTTCCTTCATTTCCACCTTCTCCTCCTGCTCTTTCTCCTTCTTTTTTGATATGTGAGGTGAAATTTGCATAACATAATTAACCAATTAACTATTTTAAAGTGTAAAAGTCAGCCGCATTTAGTACATTCGCAATGTTGTACAATCACTACTTTATAGGTTCAAAATTGCATCATCCCAAAAGAATACAAATACCCTTTATGTATTCTCTTTCAGCAGTGTTTATACTTTTCCGTGCACAACTCTTTCACATCTACAGTTAAACTTATTCCTGGATATTTTGTTTTCTCTATGCTCTTATAGTTGATATTGTTTTATTAGTTTCCTTTTGGTATTTTTCACTGCTGCTGTAAAGAAACACAATCGGTTTTTGTATGTTGGTCTTGTACCAAATCGTGTCATCTGCAAAGAGAGATAATTTTTCTTCTTCCTTTCCCATTTGAATGCCATTTATATCTTTTACTTCCCTAATTACTCTGATGAGGACTTCCAGTATAATGCAGGAATTCTTGTCTCATTCTGATCTTAGAGGAAAATCTTTCTGTCTTCCACCATTGAGTATGATGTTAGCTGTGGATTTACAATAAATGTCCTCTGTCAATTCTATGCCTAGTTGATTACTTCTCACCACTCTGTAGTACTGGATATATTTTAATAAAAAGAAGTTCTAAATTTCAGTCTAGTTCAATTTTTATTTTTTTTAATTTCCCTTCATTGTCATTTATTTCTGTGTCTTATACCACAGATTTTTGCATATCACAGGGTCATGAAGATAGTGTCCTGTTTTCTCCTAGAAAACAAACATACTGTATTGCTTTACTTTCAAATTTCAATCAACAATTGCCTAGAAATATATATCACATTAGATTACGATTCCTGTTTTCCACATACTATTTATTTGTCCCAATTAGTGAAAACTCCATCTTTCCCTTACTGAACTGCAGTTTCACCTTCATCGTAAGTCAGGTGACTTTGTATGTTTACATCTCTTTGTGACAATTTTTATTCTGTTTGAATTTTTTTAAGTGATGATATGGCACCATGGGGCTTGTTTTTCCATTCTTGCAATACTTCATTTAGAAGAATGGTCTCCAGTGGTAAAGGAAATTACTACTAGATTATGTGTGCAGTGTTTTATCTAACTTATTTTTATGTTCTTATTTTCAAATATTGATAGTGGCCTCAAAACAAATATGTGTTGGATATTAGAATAAATGAATTAATGAATGAAAAAATGGAGTGAGACTTGAGAATTTTTAATAGAAAAAGATATATTCAGGTTAGAGTACTCCAGTTTGTTCAAACATGCTTGTCAAGAGATTATTATGGAAATAAACATATAACTTTGTTTGCTGAAGAAAATGATAGGACTGCAGTTTCATTTATACAGCAGAATATAGTCGGCCCTCCATATCCCTGGGTACCACATTTGCAGAATTTAATCAACTGTGGATCAAAAATATTCAAAAAAATACAACAATAAATAGTACAGCAATAAGAAATAGTACAATTTAAAAACAATATAATAACTATATCCATAGCATTTACATCATATCATTTATTATAAGTAACCTAGAGATGATTTAAAGTTTATAGGAGGATGTATGTAGGTTATATGCAAATACTACTCCATTTTATATAAAAGACATGAACATCCAAAGATTTTGGTACCCTTCAGGGATCCTAGAACCAATTCCCTATGGATAATGATGGATGACTATATACAGTTACTCTGACTCCTCAGTGTCATCGTAGCAGATGAAGAACTAACAGTATGCACAAATAATGCATATGACCAAGTGATAATGATTACCATTGTGTTTTTTTCTGTGACATCATTTTGATTCACCATCTCATTTAATCCTCTTAAAATCCTAGAAGAATATTACTCTTATTTCATAGGTTAGGTAACACGGATTCAGGAGAATTGTGTAATTTTCCCAAGATCATGGAATTTGTATATAGGTTATCATTTAAATATTGGTAAGTCTGACTATAAAAGTTGTCTTCTTAATATCTATGCTACACTGCTTCTGGAATTAAGATAACAGAATGATATCCAATCTTATAGAAGAAAAATTCTATTTTTTCCCAAATTATTATGGCATGCTTATACTAACTGTATGTTCTTAGGTATAACATGTTAGGCTAATCTACTGGAAAACTAAACTTTGCAGAAATAATAAACTCCTTCAACTCAAATTCTCAAACCCAACAGTTTAAGACAAGTTATCATGCAACTTGGAACTATTTAAATGTGCCTGTTAAGGATGCAATGGATAACTCTTTAAGTAGCATGTTTCAGGTTAAAATTACTTTTCTTATATTTTCAAAATGTATTATCATGCTACACTCACCTTTTAAAAATGAAAGCAATGTAGACAGAATTATTCCTTCTTTTTATGATAGACTGTCAACAATTGAATGCAGATCTCATTTTATTCTCTCTACTCCACATTTATCTTCCTTATGGCCAATTATATGCAATGAAATTATATTACTAGAATAATATAATACTAGGATAATTTTTGTAGGATAAAATGAAGCACAAAATATAGAGTCCCTATACAAGTACATTATTATTACTTATCACAAAATAACAATAGTGGTTTGGGTACAAAAAGTTCCTAATCTCTAACTGCATCCTTGAAATAGAAGCATATGAAAGGATCAGAATCTGGCTAGGTTACAACTAACCTCTGTGAAGGTAATCAAGTATGAACTCTTGACCCCTTATTCTATAGGAAGCTTAACTCCAAAGTCTGGGTCAATTTGACACTTAGTTCCACTGTCTCCCCAGCAAAATAAAGATGACAGAATTTTATTTAGGGAAGGATATGTGAAAAAAATGTTTAAAAAGAATTTCAAGGTGCCAATAAACAAAAGTGAATGAAAGAAATAGCTTTTATTGGAAAATCGAGAAGGTCACCAAAGGAAAAGGTAACCAATTCATGCATTGTAACATAACTAGCTATTTTGTCCCGAGACTCCCTTTCCTATTATTAACATAGGGTCAATGAGAGACTGTGGATTACATTTCACTGTCTTAGGAATTACCAGCAGAAACAACCCTACACAGTAAGATCTGTGCCAAATAAAAATATCTAGACCAGGAGCAGTTAAGGAGATGGAACTGGTTTGAGAGTTCCACTTCTAGCTCATGTTTCTATACCAAACACACACCAACACTGAGAAAACATCCCATCTCTAGGTTGTGTTTGTGGGACACTGGGGGGCAAAGAGGCTACAAGACATTTTGTGGTGTCACTCATTCACCCTACGTTTGAGTCAGAGGTCAACTGGTGACCAGTTATTTAACGTTTACACGCTATATAATATCCTTAAACCTCAGTTTACTCATGTGTAAAATGGAACAACTTTGTCTATTAGATAAGATGCATAATAATTATACATGATATTTTACATATAGTATTATCATAGCACATGACATATAAAAAGCTCTCAATAATTTTTTTTTTGTGCTAATTCTTTTTTTTTTTTCTTTTTATTGGGGGAAAACTACAAAGCATTTACAGTACAATGTTTACAGTCACAATTTGTAGTGAGCTGATTTCCCAAAATATTACCACTCAAGTTGACTTATCTCGTTACATTCAAAAACCTACTCTGTCAAAGTAGTCCAGAGAGTACATACATAGTGCTCCAACTGTATCTACGTACAACCAACACTCCATTTAAGTGTACAATTAAATGATTTTCAGTGAATTTACCAAGGAGTTTGGGGTTTTTTTTTTTTTTTTTTTTTGAGACAGAGTATCACTCTGCTTCCCGGGCTAGAGTGAGTGCCGTGGCGTCAGCCTAGCTCACAGCAACCTCAAACTTCTGGGCTCAAGTGATCCTACTGCCTCAGCCTCCCAAGTAGCTGGGACTACAGGCATGCGCCATCATGCCCGGCTAATTTTTTCTATATATTTTTAGTTGTCCAATTAATTTCTTTCTATTTTTAGTAGAGACGGGGTCTCGCTCTTGCTCAGGCTGGTTTTGAACTCCTGACCTTGAGCAATCCACCCACCTTGGCCTCCCAGAGTGCTAGGATTACAGGCGTGAGCCACCGCGCTCGGCCGATTTGCCCATTTTTTAATGAGTTTGAACACTCTTTTGATGTAATTCAGCAACGAGCTGGGCTAGCTGATTTGGTTGTCCTAACAATCAGAAATAACATATCGGGGAGAAGGAATCAGTAGAAGTATGGCCGCCAGCAGGGAAACATGCTATACAGGCAGTAGGGGAAGAGACAGAAAGAAGAGCAGACCAGGTAGCCATTTAATGGGAAATGCAAATAGCTTGAAACTCCTTAATAGCCTTGTGTCCTTAATGTTTAATAGCACAGTATTGGGATTAGAGAGGGAAGTGAGAAAGGAAGGCAGAGCTGTCTGCCCGGTCTGCAAGGCAACATCACTTCAGGGTGCCCCATATCCCCTCATTTTCACTCTCAGTGAACTGCCTAGGGACCCCTCAGCATCTATATGACAGTTAATATTTATATTTTTGAGCAACTACTGCATGCCAGGTCTTATGCTAGGGATTTTACATGTATTATCTCATTTGATCCTCACACCATCCCTATGACATTAGTTCCAGCAACATCCTCACTTTCTATTATCTGTAAAAGAAACTGGGGCTCAGAGAGGTGAAGTAACTTGCCAAATGTCATGTGGCCAATAAGTGACAGAGCCAAGAATTAAACCCACATCTGCTTTATTCCAAAGGCAGCCACTGTCCTCTAGGCTGTCTACCAATAATAGCCAACAGTTATTAAACCATTACTGTTTGCCAAGTATGATGATAAGTGCTCATTTCCTCATTTTATCATTACTACAGTCCTAGGAGATGGATGGAAAAAGGACATGGCAATGGCATGAGAGAGAAGAAGTAATTAGATGACAGAGGAGGAATTCTAAGTCCTCCCAAACATGAAACTATTCAGTTTTTGGGCATCTTTTAGTTGCCATACATCTAAGGAGATAAATGGACAAATACTGATGTGTATTGCTTGAACAATGGGAACGGTATTATTCCTTGAGCATCTAAATGAGGCCCTTTACAAGCATTATCTCATTTAACCCCTGCAACAACCTTAGCAACTTGGGATCACTATGACCAGTTTACAGACGTGTAACCTAAGCCTCAAAGGTTTCATGACCTGATTAAGGCTACACACAGCTTTTTAAGTGTCAGAACCATAAACCAAGTCTGTGTGACTGCAAAGCTTTGGCTCTTAATCACTGCACTTGGGATTGCAAACTGGTACATCCACTGAAGAATAAGTACACAAAGTCAAGGTGAAAGGAAGGTAATACCTGAACTAAATCGACTTAAATAATCCTTAAAGTCTGTATATAACATGAACTGCAAGGAAAGTTTACTTTTATCCAGCTCAGTGTGGCTCCTTGAAGTGGCAGTGTCAAGTTGACAAGGACAGACTAACAACTGAAAAGACCTCCCTAGACAAGACTGTTGACAGGCTTGATCCCAGACTCATCCCAGACATCTGAGGAGCACCTCTTCATTGTCTCTTTCTGGAGCTACTGACTTCACATCTTGCTACCTACTCTCTCATTCAGTCCCCTCAGTTTTCAGAGTTGACAAATACTTCTGCCTCCCCAGGTGTAACTCTGACTCTTCCTGACATTTATCATCCCTTCTTTCATCTCTGGGCAACCTTAGCCCAGTTAAGGGGTAGCTGTCATTGTTTTGGTGAAAAAGTAGAACCTTTAGTTTGTTCTCAAATATAAAATCTTGTGTGGAAATATAATCCATAAAACAAATACAAACCAAGCTCATTGATTGGTGGAGGGGGGAGGTTTGAGGATCACAGTTTGCAAACCTCTCACAAGTCCCTGAGATACTCCAGCCTGGATGGGTAGAACTTTGTTCCACTGGCTGGACAAGACCAAGTGTGAGATTGCATCTCCCAGTAGGGTCAATGGTCTCTCTAAGCAGAGGTGCAATTCTCACCAAAATGAATCTTTTCTCCTTTTTCTTTTTTTCTCGTAAGTTATCATTTTGCATTGGATGAAAGTGATTTTAATGCTTAACTTGTAGGACCTGTATCATTATTTTAAAGTTATACTTTACACATATAGAAAAAGTCAGTCATGAGCTCCTAGTCCACTTTTTTCCCTTGGTTTTTTTCCCCTTTAAATAATACAGCTCTACTAATGGACAAAGTTCCTGATAAGCTTTGACTCATCTCATTCTCAGCTCAGAAACTTGTGTATCCTCCAAGAAATGTATATATTTTATCTATAAGCTTATTTAATATATTAAATATGTATTTCTATGTATATCTTTGTATTAATATATTAAGTATATTTTTATGTCTTATCTTGCATTTTAATTATTGTATTTGATTGCCTTTAAGACATCATGGATTATAAAATGCCCCACTATTTAATGCACCACTAGGAAACACTGGCAAATGATGACACAATGTGTTGTAATCAGTTAGAATCTTTTTATTTATTGTAAAAGATTTTTAAATTTATTTAGATGTTGATGCAGATGTTTTCTCTCTTGTGCATGCATAAAAAAGGAAAAGATAAATAAAATAAATTGGTTGTGGCATTTTTTAATTGTACTTATTCAGAAACCAACTTTTCAGAATCATGTTTTGACTCAGAGTCATTGATAATCCTGTTTTTCCTCATAATATTTTCTTCTATGCTATGAAAAATATTGGCAGTGTAAGATTTCTTTTATTTTTAAGTGCTCCATTGGCATCTCTGAGATTTTCTTCTATGCTGCTGATACTTATCCTGAAACTTCTGCCCAGCATATTTGAGGAATGCAAATTATAACACAATAGTTACCTGGTGACAGCAAGAAACATTTCAAAGATACTAAATATTTCAGAGATGTTAAAATGAGAAAAATCATACAAGTGATGAAATGTGGTATATACCTTTCTATAACACAAATGAGATTATACACTACATACTGTTCTACAACTCTTTTCTCTCTTGAAATTTATTTTAGACACAATCCACATCCACACATGCATCATATATCTACCTCACTTTTATGTGAGCTATCATAATTTATTTTACCAGGAACTAGTTCATTCTCTCTAGAATCTCAGATTTTCCAGGTCTTAAAAGTTACCTATTCCACCCCCCTGAAATCTCATCAGGGCTTGTGAGCATGCCGAAAACATTCTTTAAAAACAGGTTAAATTCAGGCAAGCATCTGAATTCTACTAGCT
This sequence comes from Lepilemur septentrionalis, assembly GCA_963573855.1. Taxonomy (NCBI): domain Eukaryota; kingdom Metazoa; phylum Chordata; class Mammalia; order Primates; family Lepilemuridae; genus Lepilemur; species Lepilemur septentrionalis. Next base: position 39,446 of record CAUYMX010023632.1, read on the forward strand.
GTTTGCAGATGCAGTTAATTGATTTTCGTTTGTTGTTACCTACACAACGCCCATTATGGTCTGATGTGCCATATGTACATGTACAGAAAGCATCCAGATGTTTAGATCCTTAGGGTAACACGGTCATGGATCTCAGGGCAAGGAAGTATTAAATCACTGTCATCAGGGACAGCTGCACCATTTGCACAGCACAGTGTGAAATGAAAATGAGGAACTCCAGAGGTGTGGAAGTCTATCTTCCCTTTTCACAGGTTGCAGCCCCAACTTACAACAAACGGTCAAACCACCCCCAAGGGATTGCAACCTCTGTGCTGGGACACACTAGGTACCTGGCGCAGGGGTGGATGAGAGGACCCTTCAAGCTGCCTGCTGAATGCACAGTGGCTCTGCCAGCCCAGGGTGGAACACGGCATAGGATGAAATGCCTTGAGATGTGTGTGCCCAACCCTCACCTCCCTGCACCCAGGCTCGGGCCCCTACCTGGGGGATGGAGGGCAACGGTGGAACTTGGGCCTCCTCTTGCTGGCACAACTCATATGCTGTCTCAGGCAGAGGGCAACAGTCGTCACTGAGCACAGTGGTGGAGAGGGGGTGTGACGAAGAAGCTTGGAGGGGCCAGGGTACCGAGGGCAGGGAGCAGATCACACAAGAATCCATCCCAAGGATGCAGTAGGCAGCAAGAAGCAACACTGGCAGGAGCTCCAAGGCCCTAGCATGAGCTCCATTTTCTTCTTGGACTTTACTTACAAAGCACATATACAAAGATAAAGATTAAGAATTTCAAGAAGGTGACCATAGAGCAGTAAACCCCAAGTGTGGGGCCCTTCTGAGCCCAGGGCCCTGTGCAACTGCTCTGTGCCTCCCCCATGAAATGGTCCCAACTGTTATAAAAATAAACAAACAAAAAACCCCACATACCTCTCATCTGATCTACGATGGAAGAAGTCACACTAAATACACTTGCAAGTCCACTATGCTTGGAAGCTAAGCAATTCTGATTGAGGAAGGTTTATCGTGAAGCTCCACGAGCAGCTTGAGCTTCAGGGCCAGCACTTGCACAAGACCCCTGCCTGAGTGTCAGGGGTGGCTGTAAGCTCTCAGGGGTTCTAGGTAGCAAAAAGGTACAATAAGAAAGCATCGACATGTAACCTATTCTGGTAAGTTGCCTAAAGAGATCTCATAAAAAGAAAATTTCAGTCTAAATACTCTTAATTTCCATACTTACTTTAAATACTATTTTGTATTCTTTATTTTTCCCAAAGGGACCTCAAAATTGTACAAGTTTCAGTCTTAAATTTGTTCTAAGGAGACTGATGATTTGTGATACCACAAGAGTTCTCTACAGGTATTCAAAGTTGACCTTCAATTACAATATGATAAGCAATTAGAGAAACTTCTGACAATAAGTGTGAAATGCACTTTAAAAGAAACAGAAAGGGCCCGGCCACAGTGGTTCACGCCTGTAATCCTAGCACTCTGGGAAGCCGAGGCTGGCAGATCATTTGAGCTCAGGAGTTCAAGACCAGCCTGAGCAAGAGCGAGACCCCGTCTCTACTAAAAATAGAAAAATTAGCGGAGCATGGTGGTGCATGCCTGTAGTCCCAGCTACTCAGGAGGTTGAGGCAGTAAGATTGCTTGAGCCCAGGAGTTTGAGGTTGCTGTGAGGTAGGCTGATGCCATGACACTCTAGCTCTGGCAACAGAGTGAAACTCTGTCTCAAAAAAAAAAAAAAAAAAAGAAAAGAAAAGAAAAGAAAAGAAAAAAGAAAAGGAAAGAAACAGAAAGTTATGACAATGCAACAAAGTAGTTACTTTGACCTTAAAAGAAATCTAAACTGGAATTAAACCCTGGGGAATGTTTCAGACATAAAAACTGAAAGAATTGGTAGTCATGAAAAAGATTCTAAATGAAAAGAAAACAAGATACAATTTAAATATTCATCACTCAAACGTGATTTTATTTGTTCTTCTATTGCTTATAAAGTTTCCCTGGTTCACACTGAAAGGGCAAAGAGGAAGCCAGTGTACTGCTATCAATGTTAACCTGATAACCCTGGTTAACCTAACCACTAAGACTTGCTAATTTGCCAAGAATAACCTAATGAATGACTGTTGAACCTAAAACTGCCTTACAGGAGAACAATGGGTCACTTCCCTATAGAATTCATTTCCAAAATTATTGTTGCAAAATGCAATATTCTTTAGTCCAAATATTAGGTATTTGAGCATAATCCTAAACACAAACTGACCTGAAAATCAAATTGTTTGAATTCAGAGACTAGTTCTTAGAAAGCAACAGATTTAGAAGTGATTAATCACCAAACACTTTTTAAAAGAAGTACATTCAAACAGTGTTATTTCATCCAGTTGTTAGATCGGGAGACGCAGTACCACCAAACAGAAAGACAGAGTCACTGAGGCTGCAATTGGCAAGAGGAGTTTATTACCAACTAACTCGAGTTAGGGTCCATGTCTCAGAGCGCCAACACGCAGTGGCCTCTTCTCTGGACAAAGGAC